>PVKM010000330.1:0-116597 GCA_004027735.1 Carollia perspicillata | reverse complement strand
ATCCACTGAGCTACACCAGCCAGGGCCTTCACCCTACTTTTGATTGCTCTCTTTCCCCCTTCTCTGCTTTATTTTCTTCATGGCCTACAAGTACGATGTGAACGTTTACATTTTGTTTGCTAACTGTGTGTCTCCTTCACTAGGAGGCGAGCACTGCAAGAGCAGGAGTCTTGCCTGGCTTGTTCACCCCTAACCACCCCAAGGAGCATCTCACACATGATAAGTGCCCAACAAGTATTTGTGGAATAAATGAGTGAATACTCACACCTCTGCACTCTCTTTTCCTTTCCTTCCTAAAGACGCAGTCTGGAGAGAGTGGGGAATCAAATGCTGAGAGGAATTATACCCTCTCCCACACAGCAGACGCCTACAAATTAAGCAAGGGAGGTGCTGGACTAAGAACAGAGGGAATGAATGCACGAATACACGGTGGCACATTTACATATTGGTCATCTCTGTGTGGCCACGAGATGAAGCATGGAAGACTGGGCAAATATATTAATGTAGGACTGTTCCCAGACATTTCTCTCTTTCTATGGACCAAGGAGGACTCGAGTTTTGTCTACTTGGTTTCTTTCTCCCCCCTTGCTCTCCAAGATGGGAGAAGAGGGGCGTTAGAAAGGCCCTGTTGAACGCTTGCAGTGCAGAATCAGGAGGAAAGGGGGAGAGGGAGAAGGACAGGAGGCGCAGCTGAAAAGGAGTGCTGCTAAGAGTTGCACTGTGTAAGGAAAGAAGAAGGAGAAAGAAAAGGGAATTCTACAAAGATTGCTATAGTCTATGACTCTCCTGCAGAATATCTGAAAAGTTGAAATAAAAAATTTGTCTTCCTGAAATGGCTTTTAGGTGACAAATGCTATATCCCTACTGACGGATCTGAGCCTGGACCACGTGGCTGATGACTGTATATGTGTATCATTTACATTAAATGTAAGTATTAAAAGGCAGAGGTTATCATACTAGAGTTTTTAAAAAACATCCCACTATATACTGCCTAAAAGAAACCCACTTTAAAGATGAAAATATAGATAGACTAAAAGTAAAAAAGAAGGAAAAAGATATACCGTGCAAACATTGATTACAGAAAGTGGGAGTGGCTGTACCATCAGACAAAGCAAACATCTTAGTGAGGAATATCAGCACAAAGAGAAACATTTCATGACCAGGGATCAGTTTATAAAAAGACAATTCCTAAATGTCCCTGAGCTTAATAACAAAGCTCCGAATTAACTGAACGAAAAGAACGATAAAAGAAAGAAGGAAAATAGACAAATCTAAAATTATAGTTGGAGAAATCAAAACTCCTCCCTCAATAATTGATAAACAAGTAGACAGAAAATCAGTAAGAATACAGAACACTTGAACACCACCATCATAGTGAAGTAATTTATAGAACACTCTTAACAATTTCTAGGACACTTTTAACACTACTCAATACACATTCTGTTTTTTAAAAAAATACACATTTTTTTCAAGTGCAAATACAATATTTACCAAGATAGAATATATCCTGTGTCACCAAACAAGTCACAAGATTTGGAAAGGATTGCATTCAAACAGTATTAAATTAGAAATCAAACCAGAAAGGCATTGTGGCCAAAAAATAATAATAATAATAATACTTTACCTCCACCTGCTAAATTCTTCTTGCTGGGCTAATAATCAAATTAACAGACACAGATTAACAGGAAGAAATCCACGTGTGCATGGGGGATTTCATGCATGTGCATAAAAATTCCAAAAGTAGGCAACTTTGGGAATAAAGGAGAAGGGTGGGTTGGGATATTAGATTTCAGAAGTGAGAATGGGTGATTTACAGGTGGTTGAGGAAGAGTGAAAATACAGAAATACACAAGGCAGGAAAATTATTGCTAAGCAACCCAGAAACAATGGGACACGCAGTGTCTAGCTATCGGGCCCCTTCCCGAAGTCCTCCTATTTGCCATACTTAATTAAAATTAGGCTAAAACCAGCATCCTAAAATTGTCTTCCTGAAGCAGGTTTTCTTCATCTCAATCCCTTAGGCAGGTGAGTGTGGGGGGAGGGGTGAAGGTTCTTTCTGAATCTCGTCTCTCAATAAACTGCTTAAAACCAATATTCCCCCAAAGGCAGTTTCAGGTGGTCCCCTTCAAACTAAAGAGCTCTTTGCCGTCAATGTTATGCTTGGCACCAGCAGGCTGGAACTCTCAGACTCTTATGCGATGGATGGTCTAACTCGGGCAGCTTGGTGGGTTTTTTTCCCACTGTGGAGAAAGCCCTTCCACGGTGTTAGTACGGAAGCCAAGCTACCGGAAGAAGCAGAGATAAACAGCGAAGGTAACATCCTGACCGAGCTCAAATTCCCGGCTCTCACTGTTCCTGAAACCCTGCTCTGCAGGTCTGGGCCACTCTATTTCCTTTATGATGGAAATCACACTTTTGCCTTCAACTAATAGGACTAGATTCCTATCACCTAAAACTAAAAGAATCTGAACAAAGACTATATTAGGGATCTTTTCTCCCCCTCAGTTCCCCCACACACACTTTTTGTTTATTTGGTTATTCATTTATTTATTTTTAACTTACTGATTTTGAAGAGAGAGAGAGAGAGAAACCGATTTGTTGTTCCACTTATTTATGCCTTCGTAGGTTGATCCTTGTACGTGCCCTGACCCCGCACCCTTGAGAGACTGAACCCGCAACCTTGGCATATATCAGGACAATACTCCGACCGAGTTACCTGACCACGGTCTTCACTTTTTAAACTAAAAAAAAAAATTGCTGATGTAAACTAACAAAGAGCTCAGTAAGAGACAAGCCCGGCTAGACTAATCCTTATTCGGAAAAGTTTCTGCTGAAGGGCGCTGATGTGAGTCAAGTATTTTAGGTCTTTCTCTGTGACAAAACCTTTAAATTACTTTCGACAGTGTCGGTAAATCTGACTCCAAATTCAGCCACAACACAATTAAGCTCCCAGCTGCCCACCCCTACCCCAGGAGGTAGCACTTTTACTGCTCAAATTACAGGTACGACCTTCTTCTCCAAGTCACAAAAGACGAGCACTGTTAACTCACACCTCTGCAATTTTCAATAAAGGGCTTAGTGGGCCTGCATTGAACATATTCTCAGTGACCTACAATGCGGAACATTCCCGCTGCAGTTATGTAAAAGAACATAATTAGAGCTACAGCCTAGAGATCAAGTTTTTTGAGCTCTGTGTATACAATGAAAAAGAAAGGCATGCTCGCCTACTTAGTATTTTTAATCTGGTTCTTACAAATGCTCGTGTTCTAAATGAACTGGTGTGAGAGCTCTAAATAATTATATAATGTATTAAGACTGCACTAACCGAGGCTCAAACGCCTTGAATTCTCTCCTCTGTTAAAACACACTCTAATTGCTGTTCAAGGACCAAAGATCTTGGAGAAAAGCAGTGCTTTTCTCTGGGTCTGTTTGTGGCTGTGTTCACAACTTCAGGACCTCGAAGACAGAAATTCAGATAAGGAAGAAGCAAGAGCAGAAGGGATGCCAGGGTGGGGAAAACATTCAGAGTTATGCTACTGGTAACATCAGTAACACACTTTTTAATTAAATGCACAATGGTGAGATAAGCTCCAACGAAAGCGGCCGTCCATTTTCACAAGGAATCCTGAGAAAGAATTGTCTTTAGGCAGTTTAAAACATAATCTTGGTGTTCTAAGTTCACTCTTGTGCAAAACTTTCTTTGATTCTTCCATCAGAAAATTATGTCATTTGAAACAAAACCACTATAGTGGGGGGTTAAGAAATAATACTTTTCCTCCCACTTTTTAAATTCTTCTGGCTGGGCCGATAACCAAACTAACAGAGACAGATTAACAGGGGAAAATCAAAGTTTTTAATACAGGTGTGTGGGAATTCCCATAGATAGGATAAATCCTCGAAAACTCCCAAGACATTGAGACAACACTGGGCACCTAAGACATTTTGGACAAAGGAGAAAAGGAGGAGGGGGTAACGTGATGGGGTCTTAGATTTCAGAAGTGAAGACGGGCAACTTACAGGTAGTCGAGGAAAGGGGAAACACACCTGGCAGGAATGTCCTTGCTAGGGGACTCAGACACAATGGGACATAGTGGGTATCCAGCTGACAGGCACCTACCTGAAGCCCTTGTTTACCACACTTAATACAAATCAGGCTAAGGCAGTATCCCTAAGACCCCCTTCCAGAAGCAGGTTTCTCTCTCTGAATCTGTTGGGTAGGAAAAAGGGTCAGAGTTTCTTTCTGAATCTTTTGTTTCTTAGTAAACAGCTTGAAATCCATATCCCAAAAGGCAGCTTCGGGGTAGCAGAATTTTGGTCCCTTCCCTATAAAAACTGAGAACAGTTTTAGTTTTCTTACACCACTCTTTCATTTTTGCAATTGACATTTCTCTTCTGCTCTCGAACTATTTGTTATACAGCCAGAAATTCTTCAGTGGATTTCTCTGCTGCTGGAGTGAAAAGGGATGGGCAGGCAGTCGGAGCGAAAAGATCAAAGGTCAGACCTCAGCACTATCATTCACTGGTTGTAGAGGCTCAGATAAATAAAGTATAATAATATTTCTCTTTAAATTCTGAAATGAAGATTAAATGAGATAGTGCATGTGCCAATTAAGATTAGTTGGGTACATGTTAAGGAAAACCTAACAATAAATGAAATTCATTAGCTCACGTCATTGGAAAGGCCAGAGGTAGGACCGATTTCAAGTGAAGCTTAATTAAGTGTTGATTTAAAAAATTCTGAAATGTTCTATATCAAATTACAGTGGCCAAAGAATGAGAAAAAAGAGACAGAACTGTTAGTTTGTTAACAGACGCTGACCAACTAACAAAAGACTTCTCACATTGCTGTTTTGCCTGTTGGAATTTCGGATTGATTTCCAGGTGGCTATTTCCGCAGATTGTTTTAGCCAGGTACATTCTAACTCCAGTAGCCTCTGCTTGTTTCCTCGTGGGATTGCCAGGCTGCTGCCCCATCCAACCCACAGGAGTGGACATTTCTTAAGGAGGGCTCTGCGATCCCAGAGCTGCCCCTTCCTCACTCTCCCCATTGCCTATAGCTCATGCAAATTCCTCCGAGACCACCTCTTTCTTCCCGCTTCCCCTACTTGATGTATAAAAATGCTTAGGAAACTCCGGGATGACAGGCATGCTGTCTTTTCTATCTAGCCATGTTGCTGGTGATTTAACTCCATGCCCTGAGACCATTCTCCTTTTTGGCTCCATAAAATCTTACTTACAAAGAAGACTTTCAACTTTGGAAGTTAAAAATTTTGTGCCTAACAGTGTTTCTAATGATGTCATCAGAGACATGGTTTTTCTTAGGGCACAAGTTACCTATACCTAAGGTAGGCTCCCCTTAGGTAGCAACGTGGTGGCCAAGAGCTCCTGAGGCTGCATTCTTTCTCAATCATACTCAACGGAGGAGGAGGAGACTCTTCCAGCATCTTCTGTACAGGGATAGATGTCCTTTTTCCAGAAGTCCTAGCAAACATTTCATCACATCCTGGTTCTCGAAGGGGTTACATTTCCTCCCCTGAATCCATCTTTAAAGCCAGGTGAGTAGCATTTGTTGAAAATCTTAATCAAATCAGAAAACTAGCTACAGTATGAAACATAGGATCAATCCCACCCAAACCACTTGATGGGAGAGGTGAGGAATTATGACAAAGAAGGAAGGCGGAAATGGATGAGGGACCAAGACGTGTGAGAATGTGCCTTGAAGGAGGATGCTGAGTGAATTGAGGTATATTCCATCTCTAGTTTTCAAAGGATTAAGGATTGGCTGGTGCCTTTGCAAATCAGATTTCCAGGATGTTCTGTAGCATCTTAAATACTTGATATTGTGTCACCATTACTCATCTTTGCTTTTCTACATAGTTTAGGGTTTACGTATCTATAAACCAGACGGTTTACCTTTGTTTGTTTTGTATTTTATAGAATTTAAGATGCCGTTATTTGATGTCTCACTATGAAAGAAAAAAACTGTTAACTGAATTGTGACCCAGTGCTAATAGGTCATCAGTTGTAGCAACAAATTTTAGCATTATTAAAAAAAATGTAAAAAAATAGTACACCTTCCAAAGGATAAAATACATTACATGGAATTGTCTTGTGTGATTACTTTTGTGTTTTGCTTCTTTGGCTTAACATCATGTTTGTAAGATACATCCATAGTTTTATATAGCTGAAGTTCATTTAATGCATGAATATACCACATTGTTTTGTCCATGCTACAGTACACGGATATTTTGGTTTGTTATTAGCTTTCGACTCATATAATCAATGCAGCTATGAACATTCTTATTCATGTCACCTGGTGCACACAGACATAGGTTTGTGTGTGTGTGTAAATATATATAATTTGCTGGGCCATAGGACAAGACAATTTTCATCTTTCCTAGGTCATGCCAAACTACTTCCCCAAGTGGTTCTTCCTATTTTTAACTCCCATTGGCAATGTAGAGTTCCTATTAATACCTATCCTTATTGATGGAGTTCTTTTTTTTCCCAATCTGATTAATCAGTGATGTTATCTTATTGCAGCTCTAATTTATATTTCTTTTATACTAACATGGTTGAGCACCTTTGAATTTGTCTCATTTGGATATTATATCCTCATTTGTTCAAGCGTATCGACCATTTTCTATCTGGTTTTCTTTTTCTTCTTGAATTATAGGAATTCTCTATGTTTTTGGGATCTAAGCCTTTTCTCGGTCTTATGTATTGCAGGTATGTTTGTTTATTGTATGGCTTGTCTTTTCATGCTCCTTGTAGTGTATTTTGATGAACTGAAGTACACATTTTAAATGTAGTTGAATCCATGTGTAGAGGAGGCAGAACATTACCTTCTTAGGTTTTCTGGCTGGGACTGAGAATTAAATTAGCATAAACAGATTAACAAGAGAAAGGCATACAGACTTCTACATGAGCATGGGAGTCCACCCCACCCCCTACCCCAGGAAAGTGAAGACCCAAAGAAGCAGTTAGAGCCTAATCCATATGTTCTAAGCTGGACAAAGAGTAATAAATTGTGAAAATGTATCAAGACAAAGGGGCTTGAGCCAGAGAAGTGAATAGGAAAATAAAAGTCAGTTTAACAAGATTTCATTGTATAGGTAGATTTCCTTTGTCCTTGATTCCTGTCTCTGGTGATAAGAATGTCTCTTTCCTCCTGGTACGCAGAGGAAGTCTTTCATGTTTTTCAAGTACCAATCACTGGACTGCCCTGGACACTTTGACCATGAGTTGTTGTTTTTAAAAGATTTTATTTATTTTTAGAGAGAGGGAGAGAAACATCAGTGTGTGGTTGTCTCTCACGCACCCCCTACTGGGGACCTGGACCATAACCCAGGCATGTGCCCTGACTGGGAATCGAACCGGCGACCCTTTGATTCACAGGCTGGCACTCAATCCACTGAGCCACACCAGCCAGGGCTGACCATGTATTTTCATTCCTCTTCACGTTTTAGACTCTAGGAGATTCAGAAAAACGCTTGGAAACAGTATTATATATGCAAAGCATATGCAGAAGGAAAATTTCCCTTTTCTTCATGATTTAAAAAACCCAGCTTCCATACTGTATTTCCAGAAAGATGAGCCTGGGGAGGGTCTTTGGTGGATGGTTATAAAAAGGAAGGAACAGATTGGAGTAATGGAAAATGGAATACACAGTTAATGCAGAAAATGACTCGGGTTTTCAGCTTAGGTGACCAAGTGATGGAGTGCCATTCACTGATGGAAGGAGCAGGGAGAGGAACACCACACAAATTCAGGACTCTCCATTACAAGTGACAGAAAGCCACTGTTTTTACTCACTTCCAATTCATTTAGGATTTAAAGAAAAAAAGCAGGGAAGTTATCATGGGTCATAAAACTAAAAGACCAGGGATGGATTGGTCTTTTCTGAAATTTCCAGAAGAGTTTCTCTAGAACCCATACGCTTCACTACTGCTGAATACAGTTGACCCTTGAACAATACAGAGTTTTCTTTTTTTCAGATCTTATTTATTTATTTTTAGAGAGAGGGGAAGGGAGGGAGAAAGAGGAAGTGAAACATCAATGTGTGGTTGCGTCTCACATGGCCCCCACCAGAGACCTGGTCTGCAACAAAGGCTTATGCCCTGACTGGGAATTGAACCAGCGACCCTTTGGTTTGCAGCCCATGCTCAACCCACTGAGCTACACCAGCCAGGGCGTAACACAGGTCTGAACTACAAGGGTCCACTTATATGCGGACTTTTTTTCCCCACAAATGCCTGTGCTGTTTTCAACCTACAGTTGGAAGTTTGCAGATCTATGCCATTTTATATATGGGGCTTGAGCATCCTCAGATATGCTGAGGTCCCAGAGCCAACCTTACATGGATACCTAGGGTATTTAAGGTTGGGGAGAGTGAAAAGTTATATGTGCAGTTTTGGACTGTTGGGCAGGGGGTGCTCCTAACTTCTGCATTGTTTAAGGGTGAACTATCCCACCTTAGTACTAGCATTTAAAAATTATTACTATTTAAGATTATTTTTCAGTCTATATTCCTATTTGTTTTTTTACCCTGAGCTTCTAGCATTGTGCTTCACAAATGGCACCGGATGCTCTAAAAAATGTGTGTTGAACTGAACTGAATTGACAACTCTTAGCTCCGATGGACTTGTAAATTGAGTTCATTCAATATCTCAAAGGTGCAGCTAAGCGATATAATATGAAAAAACAAGGTGGAGGAATTACTTGGTGGAAAAAGTCACAGAACACTTACGGTTCCTGTGAAGGCAAATCATACCCAACTGGTGTACTAGAGTTCTTCTGTGCGGGTTGACAAAAGGACAAGGTGCAACCAGCGACCTTATTCAGCTTTTCAAAAAGCCTTTGGTAGATTGCCACATCAAAGACTTTAGAAAAATGATGTTACCCTGGAATTACTTAGAATACTGTCATTGTCGGTATTGTTTTAATTTTGTTCTTAAAGTTGTTTCTGGGTAGCAGAACCAAAGTCAAGCAATGAAGGTTAGGGATAAATGAGATCGTGTAACTAGTGGAGATTGATCTTATTTAACTTTCAATAAATTATCAAGAGGTGGTATGGAGAATGGAATTCTTAGTTTCCAAACAACAGCTCTTTCAGTTAATTCAATATTTAGCTGATGAGGACAAAGGCAAAGTAATGGAAAATAATGGTATGTAGCTGTAATTTAGGTAAGATTCAATTATGCATTTAAGGGAAGTAAAATAACATAGAGGGATAGGAGTGAGCATCTAGAGCCAATTCTTTGCTCCAAGTAGATGAGCCGATTTTCCTTGTATGTTTGCACTTTGAAACCGAAAAAGTCAGTGTTTGCTGCCTGTCTCTCTCCCAACCAATAAGCAGAGACAGGGATTGAATATTTATGGGTGCTCTATTCAGATAGCCAGCAACCTGAGAAGTTGGTGGGTTTGTATTCTAACATACCGTCTTACATTTCCCTTTAAGCCAGCCTTTTTTAAAAGGATTTATTTATTTTTAGACAGAGGGGTAGGGAGAGAGAGTGAAACATCTATGTGTGGTTGCCTCCTGCGTACCCCCACACTGGGAACCTGGCCCACAACCCAGGCATGGGCCCTGACCAGGCATCAAATCAGTGGCCCTTTGGTTTGCAGGCCAGAGCTGAATCCACTGAACCACACCAGCCAGGCCATCAAGCTAGCCTTTTTTATACGGAGGAAAAGTGTAGGTAAGAGATACGGAAGTCGAGAAAGAGGTGAATCAGATAAAAGCTGCAGTCCAGCAGTTTCCCTAACATCCTTCCATCTGTTGATGGATGATTTTCTGTCTGGGCCCTGTGTCCTGGGTGGTTTTCTTTGTATGTGTCCAGGAACACAATGACTCAGATACTGTCTTGATTGCTTATGATACCTTCTGGGGCACAAAGGTCGAATTGCTTATGGTCTCCTGCAGTCAGGGTGGGCTGTTCCTGCAGTTCCTGAAACAATAGCTTTTTATGTGCACTAACTACTAGGCTTATTAACTATTACTTAAAATTAAAATTTTCTAACTCTCAAGTTCCCCTGTCAACTTTTCCATGCACTCTTGTCTGTTGTCCACATCTGTGTACTCAGTTGGAGAGAACCTTATCAGCCAGAGGGGATTTTTTTTTTTTTTTCAGACAAGGGACTACTACAGTCTCTGCTCATAATCTCCAAATTTTGAAGGATTGTTGTAGAGGAAAATGTATGGGTAAAAGGGGAAAAAATGAATACAAATCGGAAAGAGGTATCTTCCCTAGGAAATAGAGAGATGATGAATAAGCACGAGAAAGATATAACCTGAAAAAAGTATAGAGAAAAGCAATGATCATATTCAAAAAGATAAAGTCCTTCCATTGAAGGATGTCAAAGAAGTTAAATCCTCCAACTAGATAAGAAATGTATCAAAAATGTCGGACCCAGAGATGGTTAAAAACATCGCAAAATTTGAAATTGCTCTTATCCTTTGAAGTTTAGAAGTGGTCTGAGAACAACAAAAATACTGGGTGTGACTAAAAAACCTTGTTTCTCAAAGGGTGAGTAAAGTTGAAAATGTAAACACTTTTAAAAAAGGGTTTTAAATAAATTCCCAGAGGACAAATACATTTTGTATTGCTAACGCCTATTGAAGAACTGTGAGCTGTAACGGCCTCGTGACCAAGGTCAGAAAGTCTGCGTTCCAGTCTTGGCTTGCCTACTTCTTAATGCTACATGTATGCCCCTAGGCAAAGGACTGGATATTTCGAAGCCTGTCCCGACTACGGCTAAGGGTAGTTTCGATGTTCAAATGAAGCTTTGTATTTACCGGTGTGTTTTGAGAACTATAGGAAGCTCAGCTCTATGAATATAAGATGTTTTTGTTATTGCAGCCCTGCAGTTTTCGCAAACTTCCAAACAAGAGGTATCTAGGTTACAGCAATTTGGCTCTTCCACTGGCCACTGTGGGCCCTCCTCAATTCTTGTCCTCCCCCCTTTATGAGGTGGTCTTGTTAAGAAAAAAATTTCAGTGTCTTCAAGATTTTAACTAGCAAGGTGGTGCCTATAAAAGTACCATGTAGACAGGGCTTAAGATAAACTGCCAAACACCAAGTATGTCCAGAAGAACTTAGCGGAGGCACAGTCTCGTCTTCAAGGTTGAGGCATTGTGTGCGATCAATCAGGTTGCCGGCCGCCCAATGGAAACATGAATTGGTTGAACTAGTGGTCCGGGAACGTATGATTTGTCACCACTTCAGGGAACAAGCATGATGGTACAATGAACTTTAAACTCAGAGCGCCCAGCGCCCCAGTCCCAGGCGTGGAGGGTGAATAATGCACTCGCACTGGGCTCCTACGGCTCCCGGTGCCGAGAACGCGACTTCCCGGCCGGCCGGTGCACGCGCCGCCGCTGGCCCACGTGATCCTGGGCGCGTCGACGGCGGGAGAGGGCGGGTGGTCGGGCCGGCTCCGCAGCGCTGCGCAGGCGCCCAGGGGCCGCACCGAGCTGAGCCCCGCCTGCTCCCTCTAGGAGTTAAAATGGCGGCGAGGGGAACCTGGAGTAGTCCCGGAGCCTGAGCCACTGACAGGAGCGGAGAGGGCGGCGGTGGCGGCGGCGGCCGCAGGAGGAGGAGGATGGCTGGGGGTGCCGGCGCCCGTGCGGACGGCGGTGCTGGCGGAGGCAGTGGCGGGGGCGATGGCCGGGGTCCCAGCAGCAGCGGCAGGAGGAGCCTCCAGGGTGAGTGTCCCTCGGTGTCTCCGAGACTGTGAGCCGAGGCTGTGCCCGGCGCGGGGTGTCCCGGAGAGGAAGGGGCTGTGCTTGGACGGAGAGGCGGCTTTTCTGGGGCCGGGCCACCACAGAAGGCGCCGGGCCGCCGGTGGGGCAGGGACAGTGGTCCGTCCGGGCGTGGGGCGACAACAGCGTCGGTGGACTGGCCGGTCCCCGTGCACTCCGAGGGCGGGTTTGGCTGTTCGCCGCTGTCCCGGGGGCAGAGGCTCGAGGCGTGGTGCTCGGGGTGGGGAGAGCAGCCCTAGGCGGCCGTGGCGGCAGCCCGGCGGGCTCCGAGCTCCAGGCTCTGGGCTCCGAGGGGCGGGACCCGCCGCTCCCGGGACGCCAGGACAGCGCTGCTGAGAGTCGGGCGCGCGTTTACCCGGCTGCGGGGCTGCGACCGCCCGGGGTGGACGTGAACTGACCGGCCGGAATTCAAGAGGGAGCAGGCCGGGGACGGCCGCGCCCGGGGGAGAAGTTGGATGTTGCGGGTAAGTTTCTGTCTCGGGACCGGAGTGGCCCTGCGCTTTGACAGGTTGGAAGGGAAACAATACCGAGTGTTTGATAAAGGAGTCTGTGCTTGGAGTACTTGAATGGCCAAAAGTGTGCCTTTTTCTGTGTGTTATCATTTGCACAATTGTTTACTGCCCTGACCCCGGGCATGAGAACTTTCTCACAGTTGTTTTCTGTTTTTTTTGAGAACCTGTGAGTGCTGCGTCTCTGCTCTGAACTACAGCAACACGTCTGCACACCCTAGCACAGATGCGAAGTGCTCTGGGTTAGGCCTAATTTGCAGCGGCGGTCTTGGGTGTCTTCACTGGGGCACTGTTCCCGCTGCGAAAACGTCCTGCTGCAGTGAGGACAGAGGCATTTTCACAGGATTGCTCAGTTTTTTCAGCTAACAAAACCTTTGGCCGTTGACTAGCATCCATTTATTTCTTTGAGATTGCTGAAATAAATGAGTTTCTTCAGGAAATGTGGAGGGAAGATTCGAAGTTGTAAGAATCGTACATGTGAATGGCAGCTGTGGTTGAACTTAACTTGGATTTTGAAGTCAGAAAAACCTTTAGGGATGTGGTGGGACTGGCTTTAGAGCTGGGAAACTAGGCGCAGGGAGGTAAGTGACTTAACTGTGGGCCCTGCCGCTGGTCAGGGATTGGACCCAAATGGGGCCTCGGTTTCCAGAGCCCTTCGCTCCTCTCCTGATTCTTACTCATGGACCGCATCCTGAGCCGTGATACCATCCCTGGGTTTTTGTGTGGTCACGTTGAAGAACCTTGCTCTGATTCGGACAGCTGCCATCAGTTACCATGAGAAACTGATGATTTTTTACCCCCAACCTGAATTTCATAAAAACTGACATTTAAAGTTTTCACAGGCCTGGGACTACATTTCTGCCTGATTACAGCATGCATGTCTCACTCTAACGTGCAGTCGGTAAAACTCAAAAGTCAACATTCTGCCCCCCCAACCTACCTACTGTGTATTATTCTGTGTCCCAACACCAGCTTTTAAACAAGTTTTTTTTGCATCAGATTCTAATTTTAGGATTCAAAACACCTGTTTTGTGTTTGCTGCGTTATAACACCTAGTTTCCATGTGTCTTGTTGAGTCACAGCAATTTTCTTTCTTGTGTCACAGGTTAACCTTTAGAAATACAATAACACTGAATGATTCTGATTTCATAATCTAGTCAGTGAAATGCACATGTCCCAAGTTGTACCTTGTGTTCAGTTAAACAGGTGATCTGCGTTGTGTTTTGCGTCATGCTGCAGGACAAAAGAAAAGAGTGGAACAAGTGGAATGTATAGACTTTACCCTCAGGAAATAAGATGTACCCGTATGAGTCTAGAAGACAATCCAGTAAGTTCTACCAATGCAAAGAATGCTGTGGGTGTTCTGGTTAGAGGGAGATAAATGAGGCCTCGGGAGTCTAAAGAACTTCCTGGAATGCTTGGGACCTGAGCTAGCCTTTGAGGGTTTAGATTTACAGAGAGATTGGAGCAGTTACTTTGTGAGGTAAAAGCCAGAGTAGAAGGTGGAGATTCGCTTTGGGGGAGGGGTGTGGAGGGGAAGTAGGATGAGCTGGCTACTGAGTTTGGGGGATACTAAAAGGAAAACGTTAGATAGTTGGAAGATACCTGTCTGCATAAGAGATTCAGTACTGGATTAAGGAGATTTAGACTTTTTCAATGGAATGTATTGGGGCGATATTGGTTAATAAAATTATATAGGTTTAAGGTGTGCAGTTCTGTAATACATCATCTGTGCACTGTATTGTGTGTCCGCCACCCCAAGTCAAGTCTCCTTCCCTCACCGTTTGTCCCCCTTTACCCTCTTCTACCTCCCCACCCCCTTTCCCTCTGCTCATCACCGTACTGTTGTCTGTCTGTGATGGTTTTTTGTTTGTTTCCCTTAATCCCTTTACCTTTTCCCCCCAGCCCTCCTACCTCCTCCCCTGGGACACCTTTGAGTCTGTGTCCCTTTCGTTAGTTTATTTTGTTCATTAGATTCCACATATAAGTGAAGCCTCATGGCATTTGTCTTTCTTCCACTGGCTTATTTCATTAGATTTAGATTTTTGTCCTCTTTGTGAGATATGGGGAGCCCTTGAAAGTTCAGAGGCCAGACATTAATTAATGTGGTAAACTAGCAAGATGGACCTGTCCGTTATCTACAGATAGAGTTAGAACGAGAAGAAACGGAGATGAATGAACCAGAGGCCACAGCAGCTGTAACAGCTCCCTGGGTATGCAGAGATGAGATCTCGGACTAGGACAGACCCAATAGGAAGGAGACGTAGCAGGTGCTGTTTTGTTTTTATTATAGCCAGGACGACATAAAGTTCCTTTTTAACCTGTTTCGAGTCTGTGGTTCTGCAGCATTAAGACTGTTGTGCGGCATCACCACCACCCATCTCCAGAACTCGCATCATCTTCTCCCGCAGAAACTCTGCACCCGTTAAGCACCGACTCGCCCTTTCCCTTCACCCACAGCCCCTGACAACCACCATTCCACTCTGTCTCTGAATTAAACTACTCTGGGAACCCCATAGAAGTGGGATCATACAGTGTTTATCCTTAGGTGACTGGCTTAGGTCCCTTAGCACAATATCTTCAAGGTTCATCTGTCCTGTACCACTCGTCAGAATCTCCTTCATTTTTAAGGCTGAATAATATTCCACTGTATGTATATAGCGCATTTATCTGTCAATAGATACTTGGTTTGCTTCCAGTTTTTGGCTGTTGTGAATAGTGTTGCTTTGAGCCAGGGTATACAGATATCTGAGTATGTGCTTTCATTTCTTTTAGTCATATATACACCCATAAAATTTTACATTCCCACCAGCACTGTATAAGGGTTCCAATTTTTACACATCCTCAGCACTTTATTTTTATAACAGTTACCCTAATGGGTGTGAAGTGGCAACCCATTTTGTGTGTGTGTGTGTGTGTGTGTGTGTGTGTGTGTGTTTAATTGACTTTAGAGAAAGAGAGACAAAAAAAATTGACTTATTGTTCTACTTATTTATGCATTCATTGGTTGGTTCTTGAATGTGCCCTGACTGAGGATTGAATCCACAACCTTGACATATCAGAAGGATACTCTAACCAGCTGAGCTACTTTACTTGCCCAGGGCTCACTGGTTTTGACTTGCATTTCACTGATGATTAGTGATGTTTACATCTCTTATGCTTATCAGCTGTTTGTATATCTTCTTTGGAGAAATATCTATGTAAATTATTTAAATCAAGTTGTTTGTTTTGTGGTTGGTAGTTCTTTTTATGTCCTGGATGTCAATCCCTTATCTGATACATGATTTTCGGATAGTTTCTGCCTTTCTGTGCATTGCCTTTTCACTCTGTTGAGTGTCCTTTGATGCACAAAAGTTTTTAATTTTAATGAAGTCTAACTTATCAAACTTCTCCACTGTAAAAAGAAATAGGCAAGTGAGTTTCTTAAAAAGATACCTCTTTTTAAGAAATGAGGTAATATTTTTCTTTTTAAGTTGATGCTAGTGGAAAGAAGTTACCAGAATCTAAAATTTCAGAAAGGCATAATTTGCTTTAGATTTATAATGCAATTCAGACATCCAGTACCTGTTAATATTTGCAGAACAAGTTCAAAAACATTTAATGCGATTTGTGGCTTTTAATTTTTTTGACAGTCTGTAAATTTGACATTACAAATCATTTTTCATAACATCCTTACTACCTTAAATAATATAGACACTTAAACATAATGTAAAGTTTTATAATTGGTGTTGAATTCATATAGTGAACCTTACATTAAGGTTGGAATAAATTGGAGTCATCTTAATCTAGTACACACAACATCCTTTAAATCACAGAATTCAAAAAAAAATCACTTAATCCAGTACACACAACATCCTTTAAGTCAATGCTCCCTTTTTGGAGCATTGTTAGGAGTATTTATAGTTGTAATGTAATAGAACACTAGACTGGGATGAAACCTCCATTCAGATTCTGTCTGTTTCTGTGTGTGAACTTAAGGAAGCCATTTAATCTGTCTGAGGCTTAATTTTCCTGGTCTGTAAAACTAACTAAATAAAACGTATGTATGTATTATGTATGCATAAGCAGTATCTTACATAGCAGCTTTGCCACCTTGTAAGTATTTATTCCATTCTTTTCCTTCCTGTTACCACTTCCTTACTAGTCTGGACTGTTTATTGAACAGCCTACCAACCAAGTCACTGCTAATTGTTCTACTCTCCCTCTTTTTCTCTGTCTATGCTCTGTGTTGCTACCATTCATATGTTTCTAAAAAAAATGAATTGGAGCATGTTACTTCCCTCCTTAAACCTGTGTTAACTTTCTATTGTCTGTAGAACAAAGCACAAATTCATGAATTTGAGATGGTGTCCAACCTTCGATTTCCCGTCACTCCAGCTATACCAAGCTGCTGCTTGTTTTCTGTGCTTCTGTTTTTCATGTTTATCCCAGTGTTTGTCATCCAGGAGACTGAGATGATTCATCACCCACCCCAGGGCTAGATTTTGATTACTCCAAACCAGTCAGCTCAAGGCATTTCCCTGCCAACTGATACTTGTCCCAGTGAGATTGAAAGGAAGGAGACATTCTGTTTCTGGGGAGAGGATTTTCCCCATGTGACCCTAGCTGTTACCAGCATGATGAAGCATGCCCTAAGGACGGCAGAGCAGCAAGGTAGAAGGAACTTGGGTCCATGGCAACATTATTTTAGACATGTATTGAACTGGGTCTAGGGCTTTCCCTACCATGGGACATCTCATGACAGATACATTTCTTATTGTTTAAGTCAGTTCTTTGGAGTTACTTGCCATCAAAAAATCTCCTAATTGATACAGTCTTCTTTATTCTTCTAGACTCAGTTCAAACATTACCTCTACCAGTAGTTGTACACTCACTCCCTTAGTACTTTGGACCTCTCTTCCATCCCTATTGCACTATACTATAATCATTTTCTTGTATGTCTGCCTTCTCCACATAGATTTGTGTACTTTGAGCCAAAGCCTACAGTTTATAGCAGTGTCTGGTACATTATAGATACTCAGTGAATGAGTCGTTAGGATGAAATAACAACATGAAAAAGTGCTTTGTAAACAATTTTTTAATAAACATGAGGTATGGTATTGTCTTTACACTAAAGTCAATTTGACCAGACATGTAAAGTGGTTTTTGCTTGTCCTGATCTAAAGTGGTCACTTAGGTCAGAAGTTTGGCAGTCCCTTAAATGTTATGAAAAAAAATCTTACCCACTACAGAGGAACCCTGAGAGGAGCAGTAAATGAACTGTGTTGGCACTGTGTAAGTCCCACCCTCTCTTTCTTCCTCCTTTAGAAGGAGACCTGAATGCCAGAGCTAACTTCAAGTATAATGTGCGTCTTTTCTCCCTATATTTTGAAATTACATTAAGCCTGTTTTATCTGGGATTTATTTGTGAATTGTTTTTTAGAGGAAAATTCCATAATTTGCTTCATAAGACTTAGTTATTCTTGTCTTCAGACTTTCCCAAAATATTTTTTGCTTGCTTGAGACTAGACATGAGAATTTTCTGGTAAGCAAAAAAACTTTGTGGCAAAACAAGATGGATGAGTTTGTAGCAAATGTTAGCAATAGTTTATGACAAAGAAATCTCCTTTAAATCATTTATTAAGTCAGAGCTCCATCACATGCTCAGCAATAAAGCCCGACAAAGGAAAGTTAAAATCCCCAATTCGAGAGATTGAAACCCATCAACTGTGGTAAAATTATGATTGCATAGAATTGTTTTTTAAAAAGCTTTCTGATTGCTCTAGCCTGTGTGGTTCAGGTGGTTGATGTGTCTTCCTGTAGACAGAAAGGGCCTGGGTTTGATTCCAACAGGGCACGTTCCTAGGTTGAGGGTTCAGTCCCCGTCAGGGCATGCAAGGGAAGCAGCCAATTGGTATTTCTCTCTTACCCTCTTCCTCTCTCTCTAAAAGCGATGAAAAAATGTCCTCAGGTGAGGAAATACATACATACATACACACATACACACGTGCTTGCTGATCATCTTTAGAGGATGTTGGGAAGTTAATTTGTTTTGAAAATCAGTAGATAGAAGTAAAGAATCATTCATTTATTCTACCTTTTCTGTACAAACTGTACAACAAACAATTAAATAGTTGAGTTTCTCTTAGAGAAGTGTTCCAGCTAATGAATAAAGAAAAAATAATAGCCCTGGCTGGTGTAGCTCGGTGGATTGAGTGTGGGATGTGAGCCCAAGGGTCGCCAGTTCGATTCCCAGTCAGGGCACATGCCTGGGTTGCGGGCCAGGTCCCCAGTGGACACCATGTGAGAGGCAACCACACATTGATGTTTCTCTCTCTCTTTCTTTCCTCCCTTCCCCTCTCTCAAAAAATGGATAAATAAAATCTTTAAAAAAAAAAAAGAAGAAGAAATAATAGAATATCTCCATGTTGTAACCCTTAATGAATTAATGGCTCTAGTTGGTGACCGTTGATAATTGCTAACATCACAGACTGAAAGGTAGACATTTTGTACCTGTTGTTGGGAGTGCACACCCCTACCTGTGAAGCAGTCTTGGCAAAATAAACTTTAAAAATACAACAGTCTAATAAAGTCACTGAGTCTAATTATCAATGAGAGGAAATAACAGAAGTCAGGGGAACGTACTAAACTACGTCATGGTGATGCATTTGCCAAAATCCAGACTATGAAAAAACGATAGATAATCTGACTTCTTCAACAAAAGTACAAGAGGGAAAAGGAGGGACATGAGAGGAACCTGTTCAAGAACATTTACGAGACATAGTCATCCAGCCACAATGTGTGGACCTTATTTAGGTTCTGATTTTAAAAAAACTAAGGAAAAAAATGAAACAATTGGGGAAATGTGAACCCTGTCTGGGAACTTCTTTAGATAGTATTGGTCCTGGCTAGTGTGGCTCAGTGGATTGAGCACTGGCCTGCAAACCAAAGGGTCACCGGTTCAATTCCCAGGCTAGGGCACATGCCTGGGTTGTGGGCTGGGTCCCCAGTAGGGTGTGTGTGAGAGGCAACCACACTGATTTTTTTCTCTCCCTCTCTTTCTCCTTCCCTTCCCCTCTGTCTAAAAGTAAATAAATAAAACCTTTTGAAAAAAAGAAGACTTTGAAAAAGATAGTATTGTTCATTATTTTAGATGTGATAATGGTTATTGTAGTTTTTTTTATGTCCTTTCTTGCAGAGAAGCATAAGGAACTATTGACAGATGGAATAATATGTTATCTAGGATTTGCTTCAGAATAATTTAAATGGGCCCTGGTTGGTGTGACTCGGTTGGGTGTCCTCCTGCAAAGTAAAAGGTGCCAGTTTGATTCCTGGTCAGGGCCCATGCCTAGGTTGTGGGTTCAGCCCCCAGCTGGGATGTGTGCAAGAGACAATGGATCAACGTTTCTCTCACATCGATGTTTCTCTTCTCTTTCTCTCTCCCTTCCCCTCTCCCTAAAAAAATAAAAACAAAATAATCCAGAGGAATTAGATAGAGAGTGGAATGGGGTATAGCGATACAAAACTGCCACAAATTGGTAATTGTTGAAATTTGGTGATGTGTGGGGGTTGGTTTTACCATTCTCTTTACATTCGTATGTATTTTTTCTTCATTACAGAATTTACAAAAGTATCTTCTGCGAAGGGGGGAAAAGCAAGTAATAGGAAGGAGTGAAAATAGAGAACCGTTAGTGGTAATTGTCTTTGCTGTTTAGATGCTAGGAGGCTGAATGTAATTCACAACCGAGAAGCTTATTATTGTTCACCAGTGACGGAGCACTAAGATCTACCCCTCAGTGTTAGACAGGGGCAAGAGAGTGGAAGCTGGCAGTCTGAAGACTTGAGTAACAAAATCCGCAGTGCCGTAGGCACGTAGGGTAGGAGAAGGAAGCCATGGCTGTTCTCTTTAGAAAGGCTGGTCTAAGACTGGGTACTTTTGAGATGCTTTCTTGTTTAGGACAGAAAACACTAAATTAGGGAATCAAAATACCTGGGGTCTAGTTTTGAAGTTTTGCCATTTTACTGTATATATTTTACTTTGGATAAGTCGCTTCACCTTCTACCTTAACTGCCTCATTCAGAGATATGAGAATGAAGCCTGTCCTGCTTACACTGAAGATTTAATGTGAGAATAAAATGACAACGTGTGAAAAAGCGCATAAACTATGTATCCCTTTATAAGATACTTGCCCTGCAATCGTTAAAAGACTGTAAAAAAGGGAAGACATGTCATTGCTTTTCTGCCTGTTTTAGTGAGGTTTTAAAGTTACAGTTCAAAACGCATAACATAAAATTTACCATTTTAACGAGTTCTAAGTGTATAGTCCTGTGGCACAATTTCATTGTGCAACCATCACCACCATCTATCCCCAGAACTTCATCTTCCCCATCTGGAGCTCTGTGACCATCACGTACTAACCACCCACCCCCTAGCAACCGTCACACTGCTTTCTGGCTCTGATTCTGACTCCGCTGGGCGCCTCACATAAGGAAACACATGACATTGGTCTGTGATGTGCCTATTTCACTTAACATAGTGTCCTAAAGACTTGTCCATGTTTAGCATGTATCAGAACTTCCTTCCTTTTTTAAGGCCTAAAAATATGCCCTCTGTATTTCACATGTTGTTCATTAGTTTTCCTGTTGAAGAACACTGAGTTTGTTTCCGCCTTTCGGCTATTGTGAATAACATTGTGGTGACCTGTGTGTTCAGACATCTATTTGAGTCCTTGTTTTTATTTTTGGAGGGTACGTAGCCAGAGTTAGAATTGCTGGATTGGGTGTTCTGTTAAATTTTTTGAAGAATTTGTATTTTTTAAAAAATAATCACTTCATTGCAACCCAGACATGTGCCCTGACCAGAGATAGAACCACTGACCTTTCGCTTTGTGGAATGGCTCCCAGCCAACTGAGCCACACCTGTCAGGGCTGCCCTTGTATATTTTTTAACATTTGCTAGATATGTTTGTGTCCGAAAATGTGATTTTTTTTGTTTTGAATGAATTTATGAGAAATTTCAGTTTTTTCTTTTAAGTTCAATTTCTGTTCATGTATTCTCTGGTTTTAGCTTTCGCTCTTCAAGTCCTCTGTAAATGCAAATCTAGACCCAGATTTCTCATTGCCTTCTCTAAAACACCCAAAGTCACTTTTCTGTACACCACTAAGCCAACAGTAGAAACAGTTGTCCCAGTTAGAACAATGATTTCATTTATTCACTCAAATACTGTGTGCCTGGCTTAAAAGTAGTCTTCTGTCATGAACCACATCGCACCATTCCCTCGTAAGACAGTTGATGGGCAGGTTCTGCAGTCTGTCTTGGAGGGCCTCAGAATCATTTCCACCCTCTTCCTGTAGGCCCTTCTTCTTAGCTGTTGGAGAAAATTGTTTTGATCCTCTCAGCACTGTCTTGGTTTGGGGGCATCTGCAGCTGCTAGGAGAAGACAACAACTGCTTTAGGGCTGGGAAAGGCTGGGAAAGGCTGGGAAAGGCAGGGCCCGGCAGCTCCTGCTCTGGCTGCTGTGTTCATCCCGGTGCTGGCCCAGGCTTTCCCAGCAGTCTCAGCACTGCCAGAGGCCCAGACTGTGGTGGGGGGCGGGGGTGTGGGGCAGGTAGTGAGCAAGGCCGAGGGGCTGAGAGTCAGGCTTTGCACCTCTCCAGCTCTCTGATCCCATTTTTTCTTACCTGTCACTTTGGGAAGATCTTATTCTGAGGTTTTACGTCTGGTGAAGCATTTTTAGTGAGCTGTGTGGTAGAAGTGGCAGAGTAAGAGGTCTGTGTGTGTCTTTATAATGTAGCTGCATAGGTCCTTCACCCGCTACTTTCCGGTAATTGGTTCTCAGCTTTAAGTGTTTAGAAACTGAGTTTTTCAGACTACTTATACATCTCTAACATATTTCATCCAGGCCAGGTCAGACCTGGCACAAGACTGGCTTCCTGATGACATCCCTTCTCTTGTGATGACCCACTTCTGCTTTCCAGTGTTGGTCTATATTTATCATCTTATTTAACTCTTAAAACAACCTCATAAGTAGGTGATGTGAGAGTCACCCTCTCATTTTAGAGATAAGGAGAGTCTGGTCCTTATTAACACGTTCGTGGGCTATGGTAAAAATCCTCGAATAGGTCTTCTTGCATCAAGTATTTTATGCCTTGAAGCCATTTAATAATTTTTCTAAAGCACAAACATAATGGTGCTTCTTTCCTGTTCTATGCTTTGATCCAGTAGTTCTTCCATGTGTTCTTTTTTTTAAAGTTTTTATTGAATTTATTGGGGTGATGTTGGTTAATAAAATTATATAGGTTTCAAGTGTACAATTCTGCAATACATCATCCATATATTGTATTATGCATTCACTCCATTGTGTTCTGAATAAAGGCCCAATGCCTTAGTGTGGGATTTGAGGTTTTGTAATCCACCTCCTACCCATACATTCAAACATATGTACTCCGTATTCATGTTACTCACTAAAATAATTGTGTGTCTACTTTGTGTTCTGTGGTGGATGGCAAGGATTCTAAGATAAATAGGCTGAGTACCGACCCTCAGGAAACTTAACAGTCCAGTGTATACATAATTGGACTGCAGTATTAGTAGGTAATAGAGGTGTAGGGTTATGAGAACTGGGAGTGGGGTGTTGACTGGAATGGGAGTTGTTCCTATTTATTTATTCACTGTGTATCTAATACCTTAAATGACCTTTTCATTTTTACTCAGTGCACTCCTATTCTTGAAGATCTGGATCTAAACTAGGAAGCTAAAACAGCGGTCTTTTAAACAAATTTTTTTTCCTAAGAGATCTCATTCAGGACGCAGTCACTGACTACTGTATTTCCAGGGCCTCACTGCGTAGCAGATGGTAGATGCTCAGAATTGGATGGATGAGTGAGTGTGTGAATGAGTGGATGATCAAGCAGAGAAAGTGTCATCCTGCCATCAAGGAACATGTAGTCTAGCTAGAAATATTCAGAAAGCACTTTCGCTTTGATTTCACGAGCTATCCTTTCAGTTAAGTCATTTTTTGCTTAACATGAAAGATCCTTTTAAGTAACAAAAGTCACACTGTTAGGTGTGTACTCACTTCCTAATTCTGGAATGGAACTATATTTGTCTGCTCCGGAAATTTTTATCAAACATTTAGGAAGAAAAAAAATGCAAAGATAACATTGTTTATAAGAGCCTGAATGCCAAGAGTGGTTTTGCAATTTACCAGCTCTGTGACCTTGATTAGGTAAAGTAAGCCTTCCATGCCTCATTTTCCTAACTTCCCAGTCTCTTCTTGTCTAAAATGCGGATAAACCCCGGCCAGGTAGCGCAGTTGGTTAGATTGTTGTCCCGAAATGCCAAGGTTGCAGGTTCAGTCCCTGGTCAGGGCACATACAAGAAGCAACCCGTGAATCTATAAATAAATGGAACAGCAAATTTATGTTTCTCTCTCTGTGTCTCTCCCTTAAAAAATAAAGTTGTTTAAAAAATTACTTTCTGTAAATAAGATTAGCTGGGAAAGTGAGGGTACTAGTAGACCGACTCCTCACATTATGGAGAAAATGAAAGAAGTCAATCCATGTAAGTGGCTGAAGAATGGCTGGCTCATGGGACTCAGCTGATGGGCGTTACGATGGTTACAGTGTTATAGTCGCAGTATATGTGTCTCTCTAGATTTTTATTCCTGTGAGAAGCTGATAACAGACATTTAAATGCCAGCTGTAAGTTTTACACGTCAAATTTAAGCATTTAAATATAAGCCAAAACAATTTTGGTAATTCTGGAATCTGGGTAATGGAGGTTTGGTAGCTCAGTATACTATTACTCTCTTTTGTGTATTTCTGAAAATTTTTATGATACATTTTAAAATTAGAAATGTGATGATTTGAAAAAGATGATGCTAAGCAGTCCTGACCTAAAGAAACCTATTAGGCTGTATTTAATCCTACATTTTTTCAGAATTTTGGGAAGACCCCGGAAATGCTGGCCCAGGGTTTTTTTGAGGGGAGAATTTATTTTTTGTTTTTTAAAAAATTGTCATGGGCCCTGGCTGGTGCAGCTCAGTGGATTGAGCGGGGGCCTGCAAACCAAAGGATTGTGGGTCGATTCCCAGTCAGGGCACATGCCTGGGTTGCGGGCCAGTTCCCAGCAGGGGACACATGAGAGGCAACCATACATTGATATTTCTCTCCCTCTCTCCTTCCCTTCCCCTCTAAAGATAAATAAAATAAAATCTTTAAAAAATTTTTTTTAAATTGTCATGGGGTTGTTAATTCTCTCTGTCACATTCAACATGATGCCTGCCCCCCCGCCCCAAGTTAGGGCTGCTGCAGTCACTTATTTTAAGCCAGTTACAGTATATCATCTGATTGAGAATGGTGAAACTTAGAAAAAGAATTTACCAGCTTTCTAGGGCCATTGTATCCTGTGGGCCTTTTCTAGTCCCATAGGCCCTCTTTTTCTTTCCTTTCTTATCATCCAAAAGTTGGATTTCTTACTGTTTCACTTAGGAGACAGGCAAAGCTTGCCTGTAATGAAAACATCCCTGAAGAGATTAGACCATGATTAACTCATTTCCAGTATGTAAAGACAGCAGATTAGATTAATAAATAAATGACATAATATAGGGTTTTGTTTGCCTAAGAAATAAATGAATTTGTTCCTTGAAATTTTTGAGAAATACAGCTTTAGTACTAGAACTACACAGTCAAGGTTACCCCCAGGATTTGGAACTAGGGACACAGGGTACATTTAATGGTTATATCTGATCCAGAAAAATTCCTCCCACCAAGTCTTTCCAAGGCCTTTGTTTCTTTTGGTGTTAGAGCTCCAGTAGGAGATGTGACTGTCACCCAGATCAGTCCATCTTGAAGGGGATTCCCATGGACTAGAAGCTCCCAGGAAGAGACTCTATGCCTGAGTCCCAAAGACACTTACTTCAAGCCGCCCCTCCATGATGAGACCCTGGCTGTCCCTGTGGTGCTCATTTTGGTGGCAAACGGCCAATGCATCCTTAGTGCAGCCTGTGACTTCCCTAGTGCTTGCTAGCTCTTCCTGTGTCTCCAGTAGGACTAATGATGTCTTGTAACCCTTGTGACTGCTTTAGATTATCTAATTGTGCTCCTCATAAAATCGAGTTTTCTTTTTTTCAAGGTATTAAGAAATACCTTTTAAGGTATTTTTGATGAGATTTAAATCTCTAATGGACCCATGTAAGTGTTTTGTGTTCCTACAAATCTTACAAAACTCTCAGGTGAAAACAATTCTCGTGTGTGCGCGTGTGTGCGTGTGGGTGTGCCCACATCATGTGATGGAGTGAAGTGAGAGTGAGAACTCAGTCTACTGCCGTGGACACTGACTTTGCTTTGTCTGGGAGCAAGGCTCCGTTCTTCCTTCTTTCGTGTGAACAGGACACCTCGTGCTATGTTAGTGAGTTTTCCCTGCAGTCAGTAGAAATTACAAAGAAAACAAGGAAGTAGTGTGGAACCTCGAGGAGGAGGAAAGAAGAGGAGAGGACGCCACAGGAGTGACCCTGGGGACACTTCACCAGCACTCTGCCTGTCCACCGTTACCTCCACAGTCAAAGCTCACTTTTTAAACATTTTTTCTCATTCTTGGTATAGACTTTTGTTTTCCATAATGTTTTTATTCTGGATCATTTTTTTAAATATTTCAAACCTGAGAAGGGATTATCTCTGCCATTTTTATAGTTTAAGTGTGAATTTTTTAGTGACTGAAAATAGGATTTGACTTGTAAATGAGGCCACAGACTGGGCTTCCCAGGACCCTAATTTCCATAAAAGAACCAGGAAAAATGCCTGAAAGAACCTTGAAACTTTTAAGGAGCTCAATTTGAAAATAAAGATTTATTAGACTAACTTTTTTAACAAGTCTGAACTGAAATTAACCCATGCAGATTTAGTTTCTTTTTTACAAGACTTGACAATAAAAATGAATTACAGAAGAGGACAGCCTCTTCTATATTTCTCATATTTAAGAATAGAAGACTGAGTTTACTTACACTACGCATCCCACTTTAAGAAAACTGATTTTGCTGGAAGAAGTAGTTTTCTTAGACCATTTAACATTCACAAAATAATCAGGATGTTAAACCCCCAGATTAATAAACTTGCTGGGTAGTTCTTACAGCACGCACCGTCCCGTCTCTGACGGCCCGCAGCCTTTCTGACTTCAGCAGCGTGCACCAAAGTCAAGTCTCGTGTGCTCTGTTTTCCGAGGTGGGCAGGTACATTTCAACAAGGAAATCTGCTTGTATGAGTATGCAATCGGATGGAAGTTACTGCTACTTTGCATTATATCTAATTAGTGGAAAGTTTCCCAGCCTTTTCTTGGACACTATAGGTAGATAAGTCTGTGCTTAAATAAGTAAATTTCCATATACATGGTGGAAAAGGATTGAAGGAAAGCATAATGTTTTGTTTTGTTTTTTTAAGATTTTATTTATTTATCTTTAGAGGGGAAGGGAAGGAGAGAGGGAGAGAAATATCAATGTGTGGTTGCCTCTCGTGCGTCCCCCACTGGGAACTGGCCTGCAACCCAGGCATGTGCCCTGACTGGGAATCGAACCTCGATCGTTTGGTTCACAGGCCCGCGCTCAATCCACTGAGCTACGCCAGCCAGGGCGAAAGCACAATGTTGATACTGATTTTCTTAAACTTGAATTCCAAAAGTTATGCTGTGTCAGTAATACTGGAAACCAAGTTCCAAGATCTTGGCACAGTTGTGTTTCCAGCAGGATTTTTTGTGATTGCGTGTTTGTGTTTTACTATATTTGTTAAAGCACTTCATCCTTCCTTATGAAGCTAGATTTTAACTGCCTCATTGTTGGTTTCCTAACAATTTTAATGATAGATTTTAAATTGTGTTTTCTCTTAAACTATTACCTTTTTTAGTCAGATAAATTTTACATATCCAGATGCTGTAAAGATTTAGGAGTATTCCTATTAACGCTGTTCTCTCTTAGAGTTTCTACTCTGTGCACATGTGGACCTCCTGCTGATAGTTCTGAAAGTTAGGGTTTTAGAGTGTAGAATTTATTCTATAATTGTTAAATTATCTCTTACTGGTACTCCTCTGTCCATGTTAAGTCAAAATACCAGGTAATAGAAAGCAGTGTTTAACTTTCTTAAAGGCCGTGGAACAAGTAACCTAAAGATATAGTGGTGCCTACGTCATTCCAGAGCTCATATGACAAGTGCCAGAACCAACGCAAACCAAACGCTGAGGCATTTTCTCTTGCGGGGCGGTGTTGTGGCTTACCCAAGTTCCAGCAAGTGCGACAAGTCCTTAGGCCTGAGCAAGGGCCAAGTGCTAAAACATCTTTTCTTGTCAAAATGTGACCAGTACAGGGTTTTATGAGCTCTAAAGCCGATGAGTACCGAGGTCTGACTACCTAGTTTCAGCCGCTCATCATTTCTCCCCACTCTTTCAGTAAAGTGCCTAATTTTACAGATTAAAAATCAATTTACGTAGTTTTATCTAAGGTAGAAAAACAATAAACCTATCATTTAATTAAATCTGCTTTTATGTATATATACTAGTATCAGCCTCCTAAGTGTTTGAAAATTGTTTTGAATATTAGATTATAATAACTGGTGGCTGCTTCTAAGGATTAAAAAAAAATCAAAAATTTTTTCTAGTCTACAAACTTTTCCTTGTGATTCTCTCTCCTGTAATTTGAATTACTTTCTATAACTATATATTTACATTAATCTGATACGTTGCTTTTTACTGTCAGAAAGTATATAATTGGTATATTTTATGGCTCAAAATTGCACCTAACACTGATTCATAATTGATGTTTAACTATTTGTTTACATTTTCTGAAATTTTTACATGTGAATTTGACAGCATGTCATTATTTGCAAATAAAAGCAGTTTTCAGTAACTTGCTTTTTTTTTTACTGTGCAATTTGAGATACATTTGAAAATATGAATAAAATTATTTTTGTTTCATGTCAAGAAATGGATGAAAAGAGGCTGCTGGATCCGGGGTTGAAAGTTCACAAAGGCCTCTGGGACCCCACTCTGAAGACTCAGCAGAGGGAATGCCTGCGTGACTGAGGAAAATGGGTGCTAATGCATCGAACTGCCCTCACTCATGCTCCCCGAGGGTAGGGGGAAGTGCTCAAGCCCAACAGACTTTTATAGGTAACTGTTTCCGTTTTTTCTAGCTTTATTTTCTTTAGTGAATATAAATAGAATTGTGTTTTCAGTGGTCTTTTTGAATGAAAAGACGATTGAGCTGTGAAAAAGTTATTATAGATAATAATTCTGTAGCATCCAGGGTTTTTTTTCAACAAATGTAAATTTGCTCTGTTTGTCCTATCCTTAATAAAAAAAAAATGAGTTATTTGAACTTGTATTTTTATAAAAACAAAATCAGGGTTTTAAAAAAATAGTTCAGAAATGCCTATAAAAATTTTTAGCATGAAATATGTGTTAAAGTGAATGTTGAAAATGAATGTTAAAAAAAAGAAACATTTTCATTTGTTTAATTTCCTTCTTAGGGACATCATCCTATTCTCAGCAAGGCTATGGTTGTGAATCAAAATTATATAGCCTTGACCACGGCCATGAGAAACCACAAGACAAAAAAAAGAGAACCTCTGGCCTTGCCACCCTCAAAAAGAAGTTTATTAAGCGTCGAAAATCTAATAGGTCTGCTGACCATGCCAAGCAGATGCGAGAACTCCTGTCTGGGTGGGATGTGAGAGATGTCAATGCATTAGTAGAAGAATATGAGGGAACTTCAGCCTTAAAGGAGCTTTCTCTACAAGCCAGTTTGGCTAGACCAGAAGCTCGGACATTGCAGAAAGATATGGCCGATCTTTATGAGTATAAGTATTGTACTGATGTAGACTTAATATTTCAAGAAACTTGTTTTCCTGTTCATCGTGCCATTCTGGCAGCAAGGTGTCCATTTTTTAAAACACTGCTTTCTTCCTCACCCGAGTATGGGGCAGAGATCATAATGGACATCAATACAGCTGGTATAGATATGCCTATGTTTTCTGCTTTGTTACACTACCTTTATACTGGAGAGTTTGGAATGGAGGACTCAAGGTTTCAAAATGTCGATATCCTGGTTCAGCTTAGTGAAGAATTTGGAACACCAAATTCCCTTGATGTAGATATGCGTGGACTTTTTGATTACATGTGTTATTATGATGTTGTCCTTAGTTTTTCTTCAGACTCTGAACTGGTTGAAGCTTTTGGTGGAAATCAGAACTGTTTGGATGAAGAGCTCAAAGCTCACAAGGCTGTTATTTCAGCACGGTCCCCATTTTTTCGAAATTTACTACAAAGGAGGATACGGACTGGTGAAGAAATCACAGACCGAACTTTGAGGACTCCCACAAGAATTATATTAGATGAGTCCATTATACCAAAAAAATATGCAAAAGTTATATTACACTGTATGTATACTGACGTGGTGGACCTCTCCGTTTTGCACTGTAGCCCTTCTGTGGGGAGTCTCAGTGAAGTTCAGGCTCTCGTCGCAGGGAAACCAAACATGACCAGGGCAGAAGAAGCCATGGAGCTTTACCACATAGCACTGTTCTTGGAATTTAACATGCTTGCACAAGGTATGAAATTCTGATTTTTAATTTTGCTTTCTAAAATTGCCCATTTGTCTTCCAAAATGAAAACATAACCAGCACGTTCCATGATTTCAGTGTTTGGGGTGTGAAAGGGCCAGTTTATTTCAAATGTATAGTTATGACATCTAAGACAGAATTAAGGGTTAGTATTAATGTGTCACTTCATTTAGTATTAAAAACAAGCATTCGAAACTAGTGACCAAGAGCAGTACATGAGACTTAAGGCTCTTTCTTTCCTAATGCAAGACGGTAGGTATGGGGATATATAATTACTCAGCTACCACCCATCTACACCCTGTCTGCACCCAAGTTTTGAACAAGCCATATTTCTGGATTTCAAGGTTATACTTGATCTAGGACTTCTTGGATAACTTACATTGTCTTATTTACACTTGGTGTCTTATCGATGCTGAAGTGTTTAGAATAAGAACAAAAGTTCATAACAACAATGAATATAGTCACAGTTGGGTATATTCAAATTTATTGACTCAAAGAATTAGGCAGGGTTTCTGATTTAAATTTTAAAATATTCTGTATCTTTTCAAGCTCAGCTTGTACATAAAACAGCAACTTACAGCTTGTATGACATGTAAGGTACAGTTAGTGCTAGACTCATGTGCCTTCTTCATTTAATTTAAGCTAAAATTTCTAAGTTAGGGCAGCACATTTTTTATTACAGCCAAATTAATATATGGGCATTACATTAAAATAAATGTATCTGTTGGTAAACATTAGAGTCTTAGCATTTCTGAGCTGAAAAGAGACCTTCTATGGGAGAGCAAAGGGTAATTGCTGTCTTGACAGAGAGTATTCTTAGCTTTCTGTGGCCATATATTAAAACAGGTTTCGTGACATGAAATTACTTGAGAAGTTTAGCTAATGAGTATTTGCTAAAAGAACATTAAAAGTTGCCAATTAGAAGAGAATGTTAATGGTTTCGGTAAAAGACGAATTTAATAAGGAAAGCTAAGCACGTTTTTCTAACTTGACAATAATGTGTATTGTATGGCAAAATTAACAAATTAATAGGACTTTGAGAAAGAAAAAAATAAAATGAAGCCCCAGTTAAATAACATGTCAGGAATAAAATGAGAAGAATTATATAGAAGACATTGATAAACATAAGTGAAAAGTTGAGATTTCTACTACATAAAGAAATTTTTAAAATCTTATTTCACCATTGTCTTTTTAGTAATGGTACTAATCTTGTTTCCATACTACAGTCAAAATGTCATTAAAAGGTTTTCCTATTAATCATTATATTAATAATAGTAGACCATTTAGATGTCAGACTATAGGAGAATATGTTATCAAAAATAACCTATCAGCAGCTGTGGCCGGGTTGCTCAGTTGGTTAGAGAATCTTCCCAATATGCCAAGGTTATGGGTTTGATCCCTGGCAGGACACATAAAAGAATCAACCAATGAAGGCATTAATAAGTGGAAAAACACAGTGATGTTTCTCTCTCTCTCTCTCCCTTCCTTTCTCTCTAAAAAATCAATCAATTAAAAAAAATTAAACATTAAAAGCAGAGATTAAAAAAATAACCTAGGAGATTGACCTTTTTTTTTATTCTGTAAAACCAAGTTTGTCAGAAATTGCTTCTATAGAAAAATTTGATGGTTGCAACATTACCAAAAAGGTATAAATAATATGGTTTTATTTTTGACATGCTTAAAAAATAAGAAACTGAAGTGTATTTTATATATTTTACTATTTTTAAAAATGGGAAAGCATTTTTTAATATAGATATTTTTGTTGTTGTTTCAAGTTTTGAATGAAAAGTAAAATTGTGAGCCAGCTCTTGGATTTTAGGTAATGATTGATCTAGAGTTTTTTTTATAATAAGTGAGATAATTTTTTTAATCACTCAGTTAGAAATTTTATTATTATTTTGAGGGTATACAGTGAGTAAACAGCTCTGAAAATGTGAGAATATACCATGGTTTTATAATTTTTTCAGTAAAAATCTACTCTTTAAGAGAACTATAGTTTTCTGATGAACTTTAACAGCCTAATTGGGCCTGCTGTACGAATTTGTTTTCTTGTCACAAAATACTGTTGACCTCAAAACAAAATAGCCCAGAAATAGCACCAACATCTGCATGCATATTCCATTACAGGACATTTTACAGTAATACCCTTTAAACTGCAGACTTTATTTTTTCATCTTAATCAAAAATAGTTTTCTTGCAGGAGGTCAGGGGGTGAAGGTGGAAGAGGATATAAGGGGGATAAAGGGTGATGGAAAAACTAATTTTAAAAAGGAAAGAAAAAGCATAGTTTCCAATCTTTGGAGTATGAAATTTATAATTTTAGTTCCAAAATGGACTCTGGAATGCATTGCCCGTATTTTAGTCATAATACATATGATTATATTGTATTGAATTAAAAATCTAACAAACAACTGAAAGCAGTGACCTAATTTTTCCCCCTAGCAACTTGGTTAGATTCCAAGAATGAGCGACTTGAAACAAATAGCGAAGACTAGCTGTCCGCACTCACTACTCAGTTCCTCCGTCCTAACCGTCCTCTCCATCGTTCCCGTGTCGACACTCTGCCTTCTGTCTCAGGTCGTTTGTGCTGGCAGTTTGTTTCACTTCGGTCTGTAATTGTTTCCTCTTCAGCAAGTTATCCCGACTATACTTCCTAGAGAATAATGGAACTAAGTTAGAGGCGATTATCAGCAGATCAGAGTAGTAAGTGGAAGTTTCAGGTAAACATGCACTTTAGGGGGAGAACTCATCTGTTTCAGGAATGGCAGTTCAGATGACTCAAGTTATACGTCTCAAATAATGAAACTTAGCACTTAATTTTTTTACACAAAGTTATGACTAGGGTTGTAAAGTGTAATATTTAATTACATGTTTTATTTTAGAGCCATTTTTCATATAGATGGCAAACGCTCCACCTCTGACCCTCTGCTCATACCTTTCTTTGTCTTGAAATGTTTTTGCCTTTGATCTTTAAATGTCCAAAGTCTACCCCACCCTTTAAAACCAAATTTATGACTTTCCTTGTATTGTTTTAGGCATTCCAAATTAAAGTATTTTTTACTTCCTGCAAACTTCTGAAACACTTATTTTTACACTTTCACATCTTCTAACCTGTGTTACCGGTCTTATTTCCTCTCCCTACTAGTGTATTATATACTCTAACGACAAGATCAGAGTTTTTGTCATGTTTGAATCACCCTGAGAACCTAATACAGTATTCTGCTCTTTCAGTTACATATTTTGATTATCTTTAATATCTGTGAAAAACAGGTAACTTTTCTTCTTTTAAAAAATGGAGGAATGTAATCATTGTTTAACCTTAGAAGTTTCAACTAAAAGGAAAACACTGAACCTCAATCTAGGGGATAAAATATAAAGTTATTACTTATGGAAGTAAGTTCAGATGTGGTCTAAATGGTGTACACTCTCTACCATTGAAATTGGTTTTAATGGTTTTAATTGGTTTTAAGTTAAATTTCAAATAAAATTATGTCATCAAGGCTTTACTTTTTTTGTCCATTGATATGAAATAGAATATCAGTTGGATTTAAAATATTCATTGACGATAGCCAAAGATTGATCAAGCAAAAAGAAGTAATAAAGAGAAAGAACTCACAGATACGGACAACAGTGTGGCGATTGTGGGGGTACGGGGTTGTGGAGGTTGGAGGAGGGGGTACAGGGGAAATAAAGGGTAGTGGAAAAACATATGACACAATACAAGTAAGTAAGAGTTAACCAACAAAAAAGTTTAATTCAAGGTCAATCCTTTTGTAATTTATAATTTAGATTAAAAAGCTAATTATGTATCTAAGTTTTTAATAAAAATGTGTTTACAGTAATACAAAATATGATTTAGAATGTTAAATTAACTTGGAAATTGTTACTCTAAATTAGGCATTTTTTTACTTTTTTTCATGTTCAATTTATTAAGGAAATACAGAATTGTACAGGATTGTCATTGGTTCTTGTCTGTTGAAGGTAGAGTATGAATTCACCCTTATTTGAAAATTTAAAAGACAGTGAGTGTAAATTAATATTACAGCTTGTTATATGACTTTGTAAATGTCAGTGTTTATTAGGCACTTTGTAGCCATAGTCAAGAAGTGTTATTTCTAGGTACAGTTCATCTACAGTAAAATCTATAAAATGTTTTCTATTTCTTCTTATTTAATTAGAAACCTTTTCTCTGTAATACTGAAATTCTAAGGATGCCACAGTGGAGGGAAATGATGAAATAGAAGGAGACTTGTTTTGTTTTCACCCATCCCAAATTGTGTATTTATTGTTTGTAGTCAAGGTCTGAGAAGTTGGATTTAATTTGAACGTGACAGACATTAATATAGTCAGTGAAAGATGAATAGCTATGCTGAGGTCAGTGTGGACATGAATATAAAACTTTGAACAGCATAGTACCACTTATTTAGAGCACATTCAACTCAAGTCACCAGGAAGAGAGCAGATAACATCTCCGATGGTGCTGTCCAGTGTGACGGGTTCCGAAATAGAGCAAGGATCGTAAGCTTAGGGCATCACACTTCATCTCGAGTTACTGAGATGTCTGTTTTTCGCTATACTTTGCATGTGGCACTATTTATGTATGACTTCACAGTAAAACAGAATAGTTCATTATATGAATTGATCGAAACTTTTTATGGCAATAGGCCTAAAAAAGGGCACATAGTTCTTTCAAGATTTTAAAGGTTATTTTTTAAATTTCAGATTAGCCCTGGCTGGTGTGTCTTAGTTGGAGCCCTTGGGTGAGGATTAAAAATAATAATAAAATTTCGGGCTAGCCTGTGTTTCTATGCAAGATGCAGTACCAGGGAGAAGAGAATTAAAGTTTTCTAAATTTCACTGTGCGCCCACACTTCATGACAGGCAATTGGTGTATGTTGTTTCATTTCATCCTCATAACCCTCTGAAGCGTGGAGAATGGGTTTCCAATTTGTTACAGAGAAGTTCAGAGCTAAATAACAGTGCGCAAATTGTATGATGTTTTATAAATATGAACTTTGAGGTCATATCTGTGTTCTAGTCCTGGTGCTGCCCATACTAACCGCATGAATTCTGCCTGGGTTCCTCGGCTTGAGCTCATTTCTTCTTCCTGGAAATGCAGGCAGCACCAATGCCTGGCTTGTTGTTGTCAGTGCCTTAATGAATGTTTTAAAACTGAATGCAGTAACTCCTTAGAAAATGTATGTAGCGATAAGAATTGAATTATTTTCCTTATGCATCATTTGAAAGCATGGTTTCCAAGTTTCCAAAGTCAAAAGACCTCAGATTCAGATTTTCAAAAAACAATGATACATGCAATTATAATTTCAGAGAACTTTCAACCTTAGATGGCAAAACAGGGCCATAAAAAATGGTCCATCCAGCTCTCCTATGGTGGTGGGCTCTTGGGTCCAAAGTCCCTTTGATTCAATTATAGTTGTCCTTTTCTCTTAGAAACCCTGACAGATGGCTTACCTGCTGCCTTTGCCTAAAGCCCTAACTTATTTTTATTTTTCCGACTCTACCTATGTGAAACTTTGAATATTTGTATACCTTCCATTGCCAAGAAGTACAAAAACTATGCAATCCAAGAAGCAGGTTATTTGGTATAAGGAAAATAGGGTCAGGGGAGGGCATGAGTGACTTGAGGAGGGAAATACCCAGGCTTTTTGAACTCAGTATTGAGATACATAGAGTTAAGTGTCTGTCTTAAAAATGGATATTGTAGTTAGCTCCTAAAATTTTCAAAGTGGAAGGACTCTGAGCAGACAAAAGTATTCTGTCTACTTTTGGCTTCCGATGAGGCTAGAATAAAGTGTTCTGAGCATTTAGATAGATTAGTAACGATGTTATTTAGTTATTGCTGTGTGCAAGACACCGGGCTAAGCTCTTTCTGTGGAATACCTCACTTAGTCTTTACAATAACCTGCATGGTAGCTACTCTCATTTTCCCCGTTTTTCAGATGAGGAAAGAAAATCCTTAAGTTGTTACATCCCCAAGGTAACTTCTAGTGATCGAAAGATGGACTTCAAAACAAGAACTTACACTCAGTGGCTAAGTTTCCTGTATACTTTGCATTCATAAATAAACCATCTCCCATAGCAACTTTAAATTTGGATGATTTATTTCAAAAGCAGTTTATATATGCATCATTGAAGAAAGGGTGTGATACAGAAACATAGCCTAACATATATTTTCACCCACTACTACTTCTTTCCCCAAACTCTTAACTTTGAACAGTTAGGAGTTTTCTTACAAACCTTTATATGTGTAGGAATGTGTGTGTGTATTTCATGTGCATATCTTATTCTGTTGTATTGGGTTGGCCAAAACGTCTATATGGCTTTTCCATAAAAAGACACATTTTTCATTTTCACTAGTAACATTATTGATTTGGATATTTTGAGTGTGTCTCCCGCTATCTCCCTTGAGGTATAGCGTTGATTGTTCTCAATTAATGTTTTGATTTGATCACTATCACTTCAACTGGTCTGCCCAACCTGGAGCCTCACCCAGCCAGAAATCTCCAGCATGAAGATTTGCAAACCACTTTTGACACATTCGATCAGTCACAGCACCTTCTCCATACACTGCACAAATCATTTTTTGTGCTTCAGTTGTGTTTTTACCTTTCTTGAAAAATAAAGCATAATATGCCAAAACTGTTATGTATTTTCTTCCATCTTTGGAAGAAAATTTCTCCCATTCCTTCCATTAAAATGGCTACACAAAAATTTACCAGTTTTGGTAAGTATTTTGTCACACACCAATACAGTTTAACAAAATTGTTTCAAATAAAGTTAAAGACAACTAAGCACTAACTACTAGAGCCATCCTCTGGAAAAAAACAAACTTTTTGGCCAACCCAGGACAAAGAGCACCACACTATACACTTCATTATTTGTTGCTTTTGCTTTTATAAATACCTCCTAAAGACTGGATCATAATTCAGAGTGTATCTATATGGAATCACTAAAACAGTAAATATAAGCTGTTCGGAAAGTTCTTGCCTCCAACTATTTTTTCATGTATTTTGATGAAAAGGAGTATCTATCGATTTCTGTTACAAATTAACATGGGCTAACCTCACTGTCTCCATGAGGGGATGATTTTGACCTCTGTTTTGGCATTTCCACTAAAACATTTTTGTGCACCTTATTAGCATCGGCATGTCTATAAAACTTCTGATAAATGCTTTTTATGCCATGTCACGTGAAGGCGAAATATCCACACATGTGAAACTAGGGCCAGGAAATGGAAACGATGGTTTGTATACTTAAATGTCTATTTCTAACCATATTCCTCTTCAGCCATAATAGAGTTGGCCTATTTCAGAGTGGATTGGTTTTAAATTTAAATTCCCACTGTCAGTGTTCTTCCTAATTGAAATGTTCATCGAAGAACATTGTGGAATTTTGATACTGATTCATGAAAATATTTCTAGAACATACATGGGTTTACTAAACCTGCTGATGTCAGAGCTTGTAGCTAAGGTTTAGAAAATGTTCTAAGCTAAATTTTGTGCATAACAGTTTCTTCGTTATCCTTACAGCTCATCTTAAATTCTGGATTAATAGTTTTTTAAGTGAAACAATAAAAAGACCGTGTTGAAAGTCTTCCGTGGTATGAACTGCTCTCCTAAGCTACATTTTGATGTGAGATGTGTTGTTTTAAGGGAGCACACGATCATATTTAAGAGATAACTAACTAGTAGATATCAAAAAATATCACTGATTTTATTTTCTGAAAATCATAACGTGTTTCTACACACAAAAGCTTTGGGTTTTTCTTTTACTATAATGGAATTAAGGATGCTAGCTTACGTTTTGTCACTGGTGGGAGAATAGTTTTAGGGTAGCAAACAGGTAGAGGTGTAAATCGTGTTTTTTGGTTTTAGATAAAGAGCTGTGAACCTCTGAGTGTTTCACATGCTGAGTGCTAGGACTGTTTTTATTTAACAGTGTAATAATAAATGATCTTTGAGAGGAAATCGCATGGTGCATTTAGGTTGTCACTGTTTTATGATCTCTGGCCTGCTCTGCCCTCTTTAGACGACACTCCCTTCTGAACCTCCCCATCCCTCGCAAAAACCCCAGGCCCTCGCTTTAGGGTTTGGGTGCTTCGGTGCAGTGGGGCCTCACTGAGGAAATGATGGCAGTGGTAGCTGATACTTAAGTTGAAACAGTGTACTGTGTTATGAGTATATTATTTTATTTGATCCTAAAAATAATCTGATGAAGTAAATTTTAAGGATTGGGAAACATTTTTCAGATGAGGAAAGGGGGAAAATGTTACGCATCACACAGCTACGGGGAACAGGGATCGGGCCTGGTCAGTCTGACTCCAGATGTGTAGTTTGCATCTGTCTTCCAGCGAGGTGCCTGCACATGAGCGCTCCTGCTCACCTCCAAGGAGTTCAGGCACCCTGTAGGTCCGGTGAGAGCCCCTGCACACCGCAGCAGAGGCTTATTTGCGATGCCTTTGCCAGAGAAACAACATCCTGTGAATACCTTTCCTTTTCATTATTCTGTTCTCACTTACCTCCCCAAACACTTAAACAGAAATGTTAAAAGTGTCATGTTAGGGCCCTGGTTGGTGTGGCTCAGTGGATTGATTGCTGGCATGCGAACCAAAGGGTCACCGGTTCGATTCCCAATCAGGGCACAAGCCTGAGTTGTGGGCCAGGTCCCCAGTAGGGGGCGCACAAAAGGCAACCACCCAGTGATGTTTCCCTCCCACTCTTTCTCCCTTCCTCTCTAAAAACAAAACCTTTTTTTAAAAATGTTGTGTTAGGGAACATTATAAAGTGAACATTAAAAATACATAAATCTATTCAATTAAGAATCTTAAAGGTTCTTAAATTTAGTCTTTTTATTTCCTTTTATTTTATGGTTTAAAGAGAAATCTTCACTCCTCATCAATAGCTGTCTGGTGTGCTTTGGCCTCCTCCTCTGTTTACTAAGTTAAAGGTTATTCCCTAGAAGTTTTCAGCTTCTTTTCCATCTTTGTCTGCATTTCCCTCTCGCACAGCTTGGCAAAAGCTGTAAGAATAAAGAGTACAAGCATTTGGCGTACATTTTCACACACAAGCAGCATGAATCTCACTGCCGCTTTCTCATCAGAAGGGAGTAATGTTCTCAAGGTAGAGAAAGTTCTCGTTTGCTTTACACTATGTTTTTGGATTTTGTGGTCAGTGGTTAATATTATTCTGAGCCCTGAGGGGAGGAACACCCAACAACTTTCATAGTCTGATGGGGTTTGGTTTTGTTTTTTAGTAATTTGACTTTTTGAACGGGTACATTCACATGAAACAGTATGCAAAAGGTAAGAAAAGGCAACTCATTGAAGAGTCCCCTGTCCTTCCAACTTTTTGTCTCCCAACCACTCAGATTCCCTTCACAGAGGCAAACAGTGATTTCGGTTTCTTGTGTTTTCATCCATCCAGAGAATGTCTCAGAACATATCTTTTAAAATATATTGAAAGGAGCATAGAAAGGTATTTAGAATAGGTCTATACTGTTAGTAATGCTTTCTGGCACCTAGCTATTGCAATGCAAGGGAATATTGTAACGATTAAAAGGGGCAGAAACTTTAAAAAGATGTATTTCCATGTAGGTAACTGTGCTACACTTCGATGCTTCTTCTCTGTTACACCTCTCTACCCAACAGGGACAACCAAATTGTGAATGTTAGCCAAAAGGGTATGAGAAATAAAACCCAGGAAAGCTCAGCCTACTGTTCTTTTGCAGCGAAAAGAGATTTAATCTAGATTTCTTTTCTTTCCAGCTCTATTGAGATATAATTAACATAACATTGTGTAAGTTTACGGTGTACAGTGTATTGATTTGATACATGTATGGATTGCAGAATGTTTCCCATGAGGTTAACACATCCTTTACCTCACATAATTAACATTTTGTTGTTATGGTGAGAACATTAAAGCTGTCTGCTCATAGCAACTCTCAAATGTACAATGCAGCGTTGTTACCTATACTCACCATGCTGCTGTACATCAGATCCCTGGGCTGCATCCAACTCGTAACTGGAAGTCTGCAGCCTTCGACCAGGGCCTCCCTTCCCCCACTCCACAGCTCCTGCAAACCACCCTTCTGCTGCTTCTGAGTTCGATGCTTTAGATTTCACATAGTCGTGAGATTGTGTACTAGTTGTCTTGCTCTGTCTGGCTTACTTCACTTAAAATAATGCAGCCAGGGTTCATCCACATTATCACAAATGTCAGGAATTTCTTTTTGTGGCTGAGGAATACTCCATTTCGTTTATGCAGGGTGAGGCAAAAGTAGGTTTACAGTTGTTTGCATGGAAAATAATAATAATATAAAAATAAACTGTGTTTTGCGTGTGCACACTATATACCTACTTTTGCTCCTCCCTGTATAACACATTTTTCTTCATCCATTCATCTGTTGGTGGACGCTTGCATGGTTTCCGTGAATCGGCTGCAGTGAACGTGGGGGTGCGGGTGTCTCTTTGAGATAGTGATTTCATCATCTTCAGATGTATACCTGGTAAAGGGACCGCTGCCAGATCACATGGTAGTTTTATTTTCAATTTTTTGAGGAACCTTCGTCCTGTTTTCTGTAGTGCCTGTGTCAGTTTATATTTTCACTAGCAGTGCACCAGGGTTCCTTCTCCACATCCTCGCCAGCACTGTCTTTTGCCTTTTTGATAGTAGCCATTCTAACAGGTGAGATTATATCTCATGGTAGTTTTGATTTACATTCCCCTAATGATTAGTGATGCTGAGCACCTTTTCATGTATTTGTTGGCCATTCATTTGCCTTTGGAAAAATGTCTTTTCAAGTCTTTTGTCCATGTTTAATCAGATTGTTTGCCATTGAGTTGTATCAGGGTTTTTTTTTTTAATATTAACCCCTGATCAGATATATGATTTGCAGATATTTTCTCCCATTCTGTAAGTTGCCTTTCATTTTGCTGATTGTTTCTTTTTGTGTATAGAAGCTTTCTTAGTGTGGAGTGGTCCCACTGGTTGATTTTTGCTTTTTAGCAAAAATCATATCCAAAAAGTCATATCCAAAAAGTCATCACCAAGGCCAATTTCAAAAAGCTTTTTTCTGAAATTTTCTTCTAAGAGTTTTACAGTTTTGGGTATATTTAAGTTCTTAACTCCATTTTGAGTTAATTTTTATGAGTGATTTAAGATAGTGGTCCAATTTCACTGTAGGGGACAGATTTAAACTAAAAATAGAATGATCAGCTATTGATGGTATCTTGGATATGGGCTTTGGGAAAAGGAATCAATAATAATACTCAGGTTTCCGGCTTTGGTGACTGGGGAGATGAGATCTTCTTTAAAACAGATTTAAAATGGGGTAATAGATTTCTCAGAGGAAAGGAATGACTTTTGAGTTAAGAAGTCTGCAGATACGCATGTAGAACTCTCCAATGGGAAGATTGCGAAGTGAGTCTGGGAGTCCGTTGCGAGCCGTGGGCTGGAACTGTAGGCCTGAACGTGGTTAAGGATGCAATGCGAGTTGGGAGAGCGCGGAGGCGGATGATGTCACCCCAGAAAGGGTGCAGTAACTGGAGCCGTGTCTTCACAGCACGTGGTCTGTGGCAGAACGTTGGAATGAATGAAGGGTTTCAAGAGTACAGGCTCATGTAACCTCCTGACAACCCTGAGTTAGGAGTCTAATCCCAGTTTTACAAATGAGGACATTCAAGCTCTGAGGAGTTAAAGTGATTTTACTGAAAGCGACTCTGCTGTTAATTGATCAGAGTGGGATTTCAAATCCAGTCTGTATGATTTCAAAGCCCATTTTTTCCTTACCATGTCTTACTTTGTAAACCTCAAGTGTAAATAATATGGTGTTATCATTATTTTTGTTCTTTACCTCTGCCAGTAGTCTGGTTTAGTAAGATTGCGGCGCGTCCTTTTACATAACCCTTTTTTCTCTGATTTCCCCTGCTCGGTCCCTGAACGCATCTATCAGATTACTTTTTAGGTGAGGCTGACTCGCGTCACCCCCTAGTCCGGTGCCTGCTTTCAAACCACAGACCTGACAGAGGTCCTCTGCTGGCTCCCGAGAGAGGCCTGTCAGCCTGGCATGCAAGGCTCACCATAAAATCACAAGAACCATCCAGAACGTTTCCACGTTTCCCGGTTCTCATCAGTACTTAATTCACGTATTCGGGTGGTGGTCACATGCAGATTTCATTGAGATGGTCTTGGTGCTTGTTATAAGGATTTCATTTGAATGTTTAAATTAAATTTGAATCTTTAGATTATATTACTCTTATGTTTACTCTGTTATCATTTTTCTTAAAACGACTATCTTTGTGGTGGAAGCAGCTTAAATGTTATCTGATATGAGTTCTGTATCCATTGAAGGGGCTTTTTGTCCACTCGTTTCTAATGTGATGAGCCGGTCTTTGCTCCTACATTTTTCTAGAAGGATCCTTTTTTTTTCTTTTTTTGAGGGAGGAGAGGAGAGCGGTTCTAATCATTAGAAGCTTAAAATTAGAAATATTCTTAATATTGAGTCAAAGTCCTCCTTGTAACATGTTTGTTTCCAGGACCTGCCCCAGGAACAACACGGAAGTTGGTCCTTTCTCCTCTGCCTGGTGAAGTGCCATCAGACATTTCAAGATAGTTCTCAGTCTCTCATTAGAGACGTAAGCCAAATCGTCATATTTGCTTGGACCTTTTCTCCTATGACAGGTCTTAAATCTGTTCCTGAGGATTCTGGAGTTTTGTTGGTGCCCCATCGTAAAACATAGGTCCTGGAACACAGCACCCCACAGGAGAGCAGCATAATGTTCTTCCTCTGATTAGGGCCCTATGCTGGTATCTTAAAAGCCTGAGATTTCTTCTGCTTTATGGCAGCCATGTTACGTTGTACATTCATTCACCTAAAATACCCGGATATGATTTTTACATAGGTGATGGTTACGCTGGCTCTCCCCTGTCCTCTAACTGTGCAGTTGATTTTCTTTAATCTAGAGAACTTCCCAACTTTCTTGGTTGTATTTCATCTTCATTTTGACCCATCACTTAAGCCAAGTATGATCATGTTATCCAGTGTGTTGTTAACCATGTTTCCCAGTTTTAGGGCATCTGAGACTTCGAAGCATACTTTTCACGTCTTCTTTCAAGTTCTTAATAAATATCGCAAAAACGGAGACTCTCCGGTTCATCCGCCAAGTTAATCGGTGCTGCTTAGAATGGTTCTGTTAGCCACTTCTCTGTCATCCATCTTCATCTCTTCATCATATCTGCAAAGATCTCATCTGTAAATTCAACGAAGTTTTATTTGGTACCTACCATGTGCAAAGAGGTGCTAGAGATACAGTAAAGACAGCAGTCCCTGTTTTGTGGGGCTAACAATCTAGAGAGAGCAGGTATTTTGTTAAATGTTCTGTAGAAATTGGTTTACATAATTCTCTAAGATATTCTCTTTATTTGGTACCATATCAGAAAAGGAAATAATGAATCATTACTTTTTGTAGACTTTATATTTACTACTAATGATTTGTCACCTGAAACTGGGATTCATTTCCTTTCTCTTTTCACCCTTCATGGTTTCACAGTAGTTTTGAGCTCTGGAAGTCTTTGGAGTTTGGCTGGACCTTTCCAAGCCCTGAGCTCCGTAGAGAACAGCCGGTTTAGCCACATTTTTGTTGTTGGTTATATGAACATCTCGGTTTTTTCTCCCCATATTATCTGGGTCCATTTTTATTTTTTAGTAAACTTAGTTATGAAGAATTTCTGTTCAACTTTGGTCATTTTTTCTTCTATAATCTTTGTCATTCAGATTTTACATTTTTCTTTATATTTTGAAATGATTTTTTTCTAAGGAGATTAACTGTGAGTAGCCTCAAATTTTCTTTTTTTCCTTTGAGCTCTTAAAGTGCCATAGCCACTTTCTCTAGGATCCTGGTCCTTTTCACTTAAACTACTATTTCTTTGTAATTCACCAGAATTAATCCCAGATGGGCTTAAAATTGCAAAATTTTATCTGTATTCCAAGGGAGTGAACTATCCAAGTGCAAGTTCTTTTTTATTAGAATGATAAAAAGAACAGCTGTCCTCGTGGTTCATAGAAGATACCCACCTGTCTTCTTCTCAAGTACGGATTTTCATCATCGTCCCAGTGCCGTCTATATCTTTCTTCCAGCCAGTTCCCCCTGCCGTATCATTTACCCCCACATTCCCCTTTGGTCCAGTATCTTCCACTAGAGGAGGAGGTACTCAGATTGTGGGATTTTCACATAGATACATACTTGCTTAAATAATTGTAAGGATTTTCTGCCTTTTTCTATGGACCTGTCTCTGTGGAACAGCAGAGTTCCTATAGAGAACTTTGTTACCATTGTTACCACCCGTCCCACCATTGTTACCACCCGTCCCGCCATTGTTACCACCCGTCCCACCAAGCCTTGGTGATTTCCATGAGATTCTATTTGTCTCCTTGTTCTTTTTTACTGTTGCTGCTTTTAAGTGTAGTGTCCAACACACTGATGTTCCATAAGTAATATTTACGGTTAACCTCGCGAAGTATTTGCCTTCTCTTTTAGGCTGTGAGGATATCATTGCTGAGAGCATCTCATTAGATACCTTAACTGCCGTCCTCAAGTGGAGCTCTCATCCATACGGCTCTAAGTGGGTGCACCGACAAGCTTTGCATTTCCTCTGTGAGGAATTTTCCCAGATCATGACCTCGGACGTTTTTTACGAACTCAGCAAAGACCATCTGCTTACTGCTATCCAGTCCGACTACCTGCAGGTAATCGTTTATATACCTCTCAAATTCATGGTCTTTCGTATGTGCACCAAGAAACCTATCTGTACTCCATTACTCTCACATCTAGGGAGATCAGCCCACCTAGGAACGCCCTCTTCACATTTGTACAACAAAGCCTCCTAGCTCTGGCCCTTCGTGCACTCCACTACTGTGACTCGACATTGTGAACCATTCCATGTCCTGACTGACCACACCGGAGGGGTTGAGACAGTAGGCAGGGTCAGAAGCACATCATCCCAGCAGTGATTTTCCTGGCTTCCACTGATAGTAATTCACTCTACCAGTGTCTTACTTTTGGTGGAGGGTTAGGAGCTCAGGCTGTAGGCAGTAGCTTAAGCAGCACACGTAAGATTAATCATTTCTGGTCTACTCAAATGCTCATTGAAACTCTGTGCATGTGTACTGCCAATATAATGCTTATACTACTTAATGTTTTCAACTACTTATTTTTAATCAGAAGCAGTTTTAAGCAAATTCTGTGTTCTTGATTTATATATTCATCTAATTTGGTAATTAAAACTTCCAGTAGATTTAAAATATTGCAAAAATTTTCAGGTAAGGTATGTTCAAGTTTAATTTTCTTTTGCATCAGTTTTATGAATTTTATGCTGAAAATTGTACAGCAGTTTTAGTGTTATGAAGACACCAAAACCCAGTGATCCATTTCTTATTTTTTATTGTGCTAGAGAAGTTATAAAATGCTTCCATCTCTGTCAGAAATGCAGTAAAGAGTTAAACAACCCATTTAGCAGCCGCGCTTTGATTGCAGGGCGAACGTCGTCATCTTGGGTTTGGTTTGGGGTCTGTGTCTGTCAGCCTTGTTTGTCCTGATCCAGACCCGGTGCATTATGGGAGTCAGGGTTTGTGAGTTTTCTCAGATTATTGTCTTTAGAAGCTCCGTGTTTCTTCTTAGAAAGTAAGAACCTTCGAGAACAGCCTAGATTTGCTTTAAAGTGTTAGATGAAATACAAAGAAATGAGGGGCACATGCCATTTCACAGATAGTGCTCGACGGGTCTTTCGCCCGTCAGTAGAGTACCTTGTGGGGATTGCTCTCACAGGAGACAGTGGTCACTGGACATCCATTTACTTTGAATTTTGTTTACTTATTTCCATCTTGTCCCAGAAAGAATTCAAGGCAGCTGTATAAAGACCATAGAGTAAGATAAAATAAAATAGGCGAAGAGAACAAGGTAAAGGAAAAAATAAAGATGGAAATAAGAATAAAAAATTTAGTTAAAGCCAAGAGTGAAGTAACTGGACAAAACCCATGTAGTACAGGCCTGTGTGTTTGCTGTTCATGGACCACAAGTTTTAACTTAAACGTGTCAGACGGCCAGTGGAAAGAGTGAAGTGTGGCAGGGAAGTCGCACGCTATATTTACTTTATGACCTAGAAGAAGTCATTAATGAAATTAACCATTTACCTAATTTCAACAAAATAAGTATAAACCATTTTTTATTATAGGCAAGTGAACAAGACATCCTTAAACATCTGATTAAATGGGGTGAGCACCAGCTGATGAAGAGAATAGCAGACAGAGGTAAGCTCAGAAAATCAGCTTGCACTGTTTTTCCCCAAAGTCCCTGATGTGCAGCTACGTGTCAGTCTTGACAGTAGCCACTGTCACCTGGTGAAAATAAAATTTTTATAAGTGGAAAGGGTGTGCCTTGTTGGATATAAATGTACCAAAACATAATATTTTACAGTTTTAAAGGCATACTTTTAATGTTATTTGTCTGTGTACTTAATATGTTGACTGATTTGTAGAAGTAGTAGGATGAAAATTTTCATTTAATGATTAAAGTATTACAATGCATATTGTTGGTGAAAATGTCCTGGAACCCGATGGTGCTGGTGGCTGCACAGCGTAGTAAATGTATTAGAAGCCACTGACTTCTTCTACACTTTCAGATGGCAAGTTTTATGTTATGTGGATTTTCCCTAAATAAAAAAATATATGACTATCCCCAGAAAAGCATATTGCTGTTTATTTTTAAATTTTGTGGAGGTCCAGGAGAAATGATTTTGAGTGGTCTCCAACTGGGGATACTCTAGAAAAGATGGAAGCACCATATGTGGGCTTTCAACTTTGGAATCTTATGATTCTTTTATTTGTAACTAGAGTTAGTCTACCTACCTATACTTTTTCCCTCATGGAATATTTTATGCCTGTGTAATGAACCAAAACCAAAAAAACTTTCATTAGAAAATTTAAATACAGATTTTCCTTCCCTGTTATTTTTCAACAGCTTTATTTATGTTTAAATTTTTAGAGTTAAAAAGTGAGAGCTTTGTTAGTGAAGCAGTGATACAGAGAGTGCCTGTCCCACGGGCAGAGCAGCTCGGCGGCTTGAGACGCAATCGACAGACCACAGGGTCCGATTCCCTCTGGGGTTCACGTCAGTCGTTTCTAGTAGTGAGTTTATAGAGTTGTCCTGCCACGTTTTTAAATACATGAAAGTACCAAGGTAAACTGCCTCTAAACCTTTTAATATATCCAATTAATACACTACGACGTAAGTACTAGGGAACAAAAGCAGTTTTCCTATTTGATTTCTCCCAAATTCTTTCTCTGGCCTGTAGAAGCCTGTAGCAGTTCTTATATTTGTATTTTTAAATATAATAACCACCATTGATTTGGGGCATTTTTGAAATGGCAGTCAGTAGCAGTCTGTCCTCCTTACCCACAGACTGTGTTTGCACGCTCGCCTGCTTGCTGAAATTTCTTTGCAGTCCCCAAATCAGTACTCTTGGCCCTTCCATGGGCATTTGCCAACATGTGCAGAGAGACACAAAGTTCGATGCCCTTGATGCACATGTTCCAGCTTAAGGTGATATTCTGCCTTCCTGTTTCTGCTCTCACACTGTAAACGTGTCCTCCCCCAGTGTGTCCAGTGCTAAGCTTCACACTACGGGGCCTGGGGGGGTGGTCTCCTCCTTTAAAATGGCCTCCAGGTGTAATGCTCAGTGCCGTCCAGTGTTCCTAAGCGCAGGAAGACTGTGATGTGGCCTGCGGAGAAAAGGTGTGTTAGGTGAGCTTTGTTCAGGTATGAGTTACAGTGCTAAGAAATCAATGTATATATTTAAAAGGTGTCTCTAAACAGCAGCACACATAAAACAAAATTGTATCTTGACCAGTTGTCAAAATGTTGTAACCAGAGGCTCACAGCAATTTACCCCCGTGTTTCCCTGGGGAGCAGTGGTTCAATACTTGCTAATTAGTTGTTCTTGGTGACTTTTTGTAGAGCAGAACTACCCCATATAGCAAGAATTGGGTGTATGTAATGTTATATAATCATCATAGGCCATAGTTTTTTCATTGACATAAGGTTGGTGATGTCGTATTTATTTTGGGCAGATAATGAGTGTCCTTGATGACATTTCCCTGGGCTAGAGTGTCAGGCTCTTTCACAGGGATGAGGAGGAAGCCGGGCGGACCGGGCTGCTTACCTGTCTCAGTCACCTTCGTAGATGAAGGCTCTGCCCTTACTTGTTGCGTATTTGGGAGTTTAATATAAGATTTCATTTGAAAACAGGATGCCACTAATAAAAAAGTTTTTTTGAAAAACAATGCCTTGTGTAAGTATGAAGCCAAATCATAGCAAGTTGAGGACAAAAACTTCGTTTTTCATATACTTGTGGCAGTTTTATTTCATACCACTCCAGTAAAAGCTTAGCTTCTCAAAAACAGTCCTTTCACCTTTCCATCACTTACCCATTTAAGGGAAATACCAGTTTGCCTATAGACTTTGCAAAATATTTAGCATTTATATTCAGGAATAGTAAAGATCTTATTTTTTTAAATACAGCCCTGTAGATTAAAGACATGATAAAGGTTCCCCAAATTTATGTAATTTTTCCTACTTCAATATAATAAGCATTAAATACTTCACATCTTCCCCTTTCACTAATACCCAATAAGGAAAACCTTCGTTCTCTGCTGTGGACAATGGGAATATATTACATGTCAGAGATCAAAGGCTTCACTTAATAAAGGTCTGTCCAGAAAGTCTCCAGCCATGTAATAGGAAAAACAGAGACATTTATTGAAGAAGATACAAGAAACATTGGTACCTTGGGTCCTCACACAGTTCTAGTTGCCATCACCTGCCCTGTCATATTTTCCTGAATCTCATCAACAGTCTGGAATCTTTTCTCTTTCAAAGGTGGTTTTAGTTTTGAAGTGTCAGGGTGCCAAATCTGGGCTCTAGGCGGGCAGAGTCACCTGGGTGATAGGATGTTTCACCAAAAAACTCTGCACAAGACGTGATGCATGAGCAGGCACATTGTCCTGATGAAGCTGCCAGTCACCAGTTGCCCGTAGCTGTGGCCTTCTGAATTGTCCCAGTGGTTTCTGTGGAGGAATGTTCAAACTTAACACAAAACTTCATACAGATCTGTTGCTCTACCTGTTCAGTCATTTTGAATGTGACGGCCACAGAGTGTACATGCCCCCACTGACTAGTACAGTGAAGTCATCATTGTTCACACATGTGCATTCCAGTCCACTCTCCTTGGCTTCTGGGTTACATTGATGTCATGCAACCGTTCTTGTTATATTAACAATGACTGGAGTTTTTTGGGACAGACCTTGTATGCACTAATGTTCCCATATTTTGGAAATGTAGGAGACGATCATAAAAATCTTAGAATGCCTTTTATGTGGCTGCTTTGGGTCCCGGGGGATTAGCATCTTGTTGAGTTGCTGATAAACAAGTGGCGGCCTAGTGAGCGTACCTTTAAGCTACAGTGAGCAGAAATAGCACCTGTCTGCAATGTCCTAACAACTGGTCACAAAAGTACAAAAGCTTAAGAAAAAGCTCTGGGCCAAATGAGATTTTAATAGATTGTCATCTTTCTTCCTTCGAGTTATTATATGGAAAAGCATTCTTTATTCTTCAGTGCGGAACAGTCGTAAAGGCATGTTGCTACACTTTGGACACCGTGGTTTTTCTCTGTTCAGGAACATCTCTGTGGCTAACTTCATAAAAACACAAACCTAATTCATAGCCCTTTTTTAGGCAGGCGCACTTAAGTGCAGAGGGTGGTACTGAAAGTGTGCTAGAGAAGAAGAAAGCCTTTCTCTGAGAATTTGGAATGGGCTGGAGACTCTCGTTTTCTGTCTCACAGAGCCAAACGTACTGAGCGGCACTGCTCACAGTGTGAACAAACGAGGTGTGAAAAGACGAGACCTGGACATTGAAGAGCTTCGAGAGATCCTTTCTCCACTCTTACCTTTTGTGCGAATTGAACACATTCTACCTATAAACAGTGAAGTCCTGGGTGATGCAGTAAGTCTGTCCTCATTGATCCCTTTCATGAAAAGAAAATGCACTAAAAACGTACGGGCTTATCTTTGTTCATCATTGTATATGATTTCTGTTACCGATGAAGTATTGTGAAAGTCTGAATTCCATGAGGTCAGACAGATGTCTGTTTTGTGCTATGTCGTACCCCTGTGTCTGGCACTAAAGAAGGGTAGAAACGACCTTTGGAGACCCTTCAAGAGCAGCAACAAACTAGCAAAAAGGAGGGAAGGAGAATGAATGGTTCAGTGTAAAAAGGATGAATAAATCTTATAGTGGTATTTCAGTTAAAAATTAACGGAGCTGATCATGCTAATTTTATCAGTTTTGAGTGAATTTTTAAAATAATAGAATTGTTCAAATTAGTGAATGGGAAAATAAATATAAATGGTAGTTCCCCATGCGTTGGTTTATAACTTTAATGTAATGCTGTAAACATAATAGTTTTTAAAAGTTCTCTAAAAAGAGCCTATATATAACTCTTCCCCAATGTAAAATATATGTTAAAACTCTCATATAATATTTAATCTGTGATGCTAGCATAGCAGGCAAGACAGAATAGTCTAGAAAAAGACCCTAATTAATGAAAGAATTAAGCATAAACGAGTTATCACAAATCAGTGTGGTATTAGACTAACTGATGAATGGGGAAGAGAGGAAGGAAATGTGTTTAAAGTTAAATCCTCATTTCATTCGCACACAAAATTAATCCCTGTTAGATTGAAAAATTAATTATTGAATTAAAACATAGAGCACTAGAAAAAAATTAAATATTTATGGAATCTGATTAGATAAAATATTCAATCTCACTAGTAATCACATACCCCAAAGAAAGCAAAATAAAGCAATGCTATCATTTTTTTCACCTTTTAGGTCAGTAAGTTTTGAAATAATATGACTACCCTATAAGAGAAGGATAGCTAGAAATAGCCTAAGTATCTAAGAACAGGAAAAATGAGTAAATTATACTGTAACTACTCAACAGAATATTTTGCCACTCTAAACAGTGGTTATAATTACTAATGTAGCAACATGGATATTGCTGATAATAGAATATAATTTTGGAAAGAAAGATAGAAAATTTTATGTATTCTAGAATGCAGTTAAAATTCATTTGAAAAAAGAAAATAAATACAGCGACATTATTACAGTCGTGATAGAGTTGACTTTTCTCTCTTTTGTAAACACTAATTCTACAATGTTATTAAAAATCATTTTAACTAATGCAGCAATTAGACATTTATTATGTTTAACAAGAATAATATTGGAGAAACAGTGTTTCGTTTTGTTTAAAATCTAGGATTCAAACCAAGTTGAACCTTGAATTTTAGAAGACTGTTTTTGTTTCAGAAACTTTGGTTTAGTAGACTTAGAAAAAATGTGTCGCTGCTGTTAATTCCATGGATACGGCATAATAAGTCCCCAGTAAAAGTCTGCTAATAATGGCTGTTAATTGGAAGTGCTAAGCACTGTGCCAGGCTTCATTTAACCCTCACAGCCACCTTATGATCCGTGGGTGCTTGGTTTATATTCTCCTGGCACAAGTGAGGGAACCACAGGGCCACACACGTAGTTGTGCGGTGCCCCATCTGCAGGGCCATTCAGGAGCCCTTATGGTGAGGTGCTGGTAAAAGGAAGTGGCCACAGTCACCTGGCTGTTGAATGGGGTTAAGGTTTGAGCCAAGCCCGCCTCCCCCTGGAGTCCCTGCCCATAAGCACCACGCCCAAGGCCTGCACCCTTGTACTGTGGAGGCGAGGCCCTCCACTTGCTGTTTTGTCTGGCGGGGGAGGAGGTTGGGTTGGGGATGGGATCAGCTCCTAGATGAGTAAGGGAAAAAATAAAAACTGGTTTTCATTAAGAATTCCAAAGGTAGGTCTAATTCGTTACATTTTTAATTAAGATAGCTCATTTTTAAAACATCATTCCTCTGTGTAGAGAAAAACGGGAAATTGTGTGACCTTTTATTGCCGAGTCCTTTAAATAGTGTTAAACATTTGAGTATTTAAATTTCACATTGATTCTTAAGTTTTTTTACGAATGGTAAGTTTGAACACTTTGACTTACAGGTATAATTACTTTTATCTTAGTATTGTAGTAATACCCAAACTTTTATGTTAAAAATAATTTTTTTTTCAAGACGAAAAGAGGCTTGATTAGTACTCCTCCGTCAGATATGCTTCCCGCGTCAGAAGGTGGCAAGTCAAATGCCTGGTTACGGCAAAAAAATGCTGGAATATATGTTCGTCCTCGACTGTTCTCTCCCTATGTTGAGGAAGCAAAGGTAATGAAAACCATTTCCAGATTTTAGAAACCTCATTATAAAATACGAGCACAGAGATGTTTCTTGCGGCATTATACAAGTATTTGGAAATAGCCTCGATGTTCAGTAATCAGGAAAGTGAGCATGGGTTCTGGTGTGGCTCCTCTGCGCAGTACTTTCCGAAATGCTCAATTAGCAGGCATGTTTTTATAACTTAGGCCATGCTGAATTGCATTTTACTTTTTTTTTCATCTTAGTTGTTGAAAAATGTTAACTTGAAAAGGAAGTCTTATTTCCTTGGAATGGTTGTCAGTATTTTGTGATCTTCAGGATGGGAAAGATGTCCTGAAGGCAGCAGATCGCACACATTTTGTCTTCCTTCATAAACGAAAGAAACGCCATGACTTCTTGTAATGGCTATTTCTGTGATGGCTAACTGTTGGAAATTGTGTTTAGTCTCCAAATAAGTGCACATACAAAGAAAGATTGTCAGGTGTATTAAGTAAGTAGTCGGCATTATGTATATGATAACAATTCTTCTAGAAAATATGGTAATGTAAAAATGAAATACGATAATTTTGTTCAGATGTATTTCGGCCATAAGAACTTCAGGGTAGCCTGTTGAGGAATGGACAGGCTTTGAAAGTCAGAAATCACCATTAAGCTTTATGAAATAAACTAACAGGCAAAATAATGTGTGTTTTGGTATAGAATAGTTTATCTTAAACATTTTCTTGCTTTTATTATAGGAGTTTCTAGTTTAAGATACACGGAAGAATTTGTGAGAAGTTTATTTTGTTGACTAGGCTGGCAATCTACCTCTTTTCGACTAGTTGACATTTTAAATAGTTCTAAAACGGGGCGAAAGCAGAGTGGTCTTGCCTTGTCTGTACTGAATTCAGTCCTTAAACTCACTGAAGCAGCTGAGGCCCGTACAGAAGGCTGAGTCTGGCTGCGAAAGGTCTGTAGTCACTGGGACCTGCCCTCCGTTCTCCTCTGTCTCAGACACGGAGCCCAGCCGCAGTCCTCCCTGTTTCCCAGAGGACTGACTGCCTGCACAGAGGCAGAGAGCCGCCCCAGTAAATGGGGAACGTGTCTGCGCAGTATGTCACTTTGACCATTCTGCAGTATAGTGACGTAGAGTCGTCTGAAACTACTGTTAACAATTGGGTCTACTGAATTGGTCTGCTGAGTTTCTTATCAGTCTGTATTATTTTGTCTTTTGAGCATTTCTTTTTGGATCTGATATTTAGCCCATGTATACATGGTTTTCTTTGTAGTAACTTTATGTGTAATTTAGTTCTCATTAATTTTATATCTTTCCTTCAAATTTCAAATACTTCAATTAAAAGGAAACTTTTCAGATGATTTTTTTCCCCAAAGACACTCCAAAAGATCCTTTAAAATTAAAGAGGTGGGGGTACTTCCTCCTTTCACCACTAATTGTAAACTAAGTGATTCTGTTTTTATATGATGAAGGTAATCATTTTTTTCCAAATGTGACTTAACAGAAATGAAAGATTGACTTACCCTGTTGACACTGAACTGTCATTGCAGTCGGTGCTGGACGAGATGATGGTGGAACAGACGGACCTTGTGCGTTTGCGAATGGTGAGAATGTCCAACGTGCCGGACACACTTTACATGGTCAGTAATGCCGTGCCGCAGTGCTGCCACGTGATCAGCCACCAGCAGATCAGCAGTAACCAGTCAAGCCCCCCTTCGGTGGTAGCCAATGAAATTCCAGGTAAGGCAGTAACCTTGTATGAGGCATTTGTATTTAAACAAGTAATCCGATCTTTTTGTAATTCCTTGATATATGCTAATTATCTCCCTGTTCCAGTACCCAATATGCATTGTTCTCCTCAAAGAATAAATACTTATAAGCTAAGTTTTCTGTTTCAAATTTTATTTTATAGCAACAGGGATATACAGAGTTCGGTTTTGCCCAAGGTTTTTCAACCTTGACCTCTTGACAGTTAGGGCTGGATAATTCTTTGTCGTGGGGACTGCCCTGTGCATTGTAGGGCGTTCAGCAGCACCCTGGCCTGGACTCACTGGACGCCAGGAGCATGCGTGCACACACTCCCATTTATCACCTTGGGAAACATTTTTATGTTTCTAGACATTGCCGAGCGTACGTGGCAGGGTCAGATTGCCTCCTGTTGAGAACCGCTGGTTTAGAGGAATTCAGATATCACAGGGTGGGGGGGGGGGGTATTTCTCATGTTATAAGACCTGTTGGGAAGAATATTACAGATTTATCACTTTGAGTCTACATATGCCCCCAAAAAATGTGATCAGCGTTGGTTTTCTGGAGGTCCAGTTTCTGAAGATCTGGTCTGTGAACTTGATTGTAGTGCAGTCTTAGTCTTATGATTTAGGAAAGTGGCTACAGGTAGAGGTCTAGCTGTCAGTGTCCAAAAACTGAACATCCGTTAATGTTTACTTTAACCAAGGGGCTCTAATGTCATTTTCTAAGATAGGGAATCAGCAGTGCAGATGGGGTCACAAACTTTTTTAAATTTAGCAAACTATAGCATTATTGGAAATGGCACCGTTCATTTTCTGCTGATAAATGTCTGTTTCAGGTAAGGCTAAATAAAAGACATAATGACAACCTTTAATTGAATGTATATATTATGTTCTGGGACTGATAGCTCATCAGTTGTCACCTTATCAGATTTGTTCGCCACATGTTATTTAAAGTAACATTGGATAACAGTATGAAGAAGAATATTTCTGTAGCCAATTTGTGCAGATCTTGAAGTTTTCATAATTAGCAGTGTTTTTTTTTTTGTCATTTTGAGGTAATACTTGAATAGCAACATAATTTAAGTTTAGAACTGAGTGTCAAAAGCCCAAACATTTACAATTAAGTACGTTTAGTCAGAAAAGTGAGACTTGGCTTTCTGTTGTTTAATTATTTTCTGTTGTTTAACCTTATTCCGGTGTTGTCATAATTCTGACTTGCTCACCACGCTCTAGTGAAAGGCTCTCTAGCTTATTGGAGAAGACTCGTGGGCTCGTGTCCTGGCTCTGCCACTTCACTTGTGCGACTTGGGAGGAGCTCTCTACGTCCCTGCACGTTCATTTCCTTGTCTGCAGAACGGGGGTATCTCATTTTGAGGGTTGTTATGAAGACTTCAGGAAGCACCATGAGTGAATATCCTTAGGAGTTTGCCTGGCACAGGGCAAGAGCTCAGTAATAGCTCCCTTTTCACACCAAATAATAATCAGTTTGGCTCATAATGTTCATAGACTCCGCCACTTCTTGCCCAGCCCTCCGCTACAGCCTTACTCCAGGTTCCTAACCCATGTTCCTGCTCTGACCTCACTCACTCCCCTTGAGGACTTTACACCATGGCTCAGCATAGTTTTTCTGGGACCTGCTAGATAGTAAACATTTTAGGCTCATGGGTTATGCAGTTTCTGTCACAGCTACTCAACTTCTTTCAACTCTGCAGTTACAGGCCAAAAGCAGCCAGAGACGGAACCTAAACAGGTGGATGTTGCTGTGTGCCAGTGAAACTTTATCTACAGAAACAAGCAACTGGCCTGATGTAGCCTACAGGCCATAGTTTGCCAGCCCTTGCTTGATGCTGCTCTCGGAGTGCACTTAACTGCATCCCCGCTCTGATCTTGTCATTCCCCCGTGCAAGTGGATGCCTGTTGTACTCAAGATACAATTCAGTTCCCTTATTCCGACATACAGGCCGTTCACGATCTGCCCCACCCATCTTTCCAGCCTTCTCTCTTAAAGCTCTTCTCGCGTATACTCTTGAACCCTACCTTCCAGCCATGCCAGGTCCTTGTGCCACACTCGCACTTGCATATGTTTTACACACGCCTGCCCCTTCTGCGCACATTCTTTGCCTGCCTGGTTTTCTCCCGTTCTTCAAGATTGCGCTCAGGGTTCACTTTGTCCAGGAGGCCTTTGTCCCGCCTGCCTCCAGTCCCGGTTGGGGGCCCCTTCCTCCACATCCCTCCATAACCTTCGCATGTTTCTCTCTGTGACTGTTTGTGGTCCTGTACGCTCCTAGCTTATTTGGTTTACTTCACTAGAACCAGAGCTATGTGAAGACAGGGAGTATGTCTTTATTCTGCACATCCTAACACTCGAGTCCTATCCCCGGTGCAGAGAATGAATACATTGTAAAACCTTAGGAAATACGCTGAGATTCAGAAGAGAATGTACTAAAGTAAAATGTTATTTAGGCTGGAAACTAATAATACAGCTCAGGAGCTGTGTGGTATTATCAAGAGCCTTTTAGGCACAGTGAAATTTTAAAACCCTGGAAAATAATTAGAAGTATATTCAGTACTAAGTTGCCAGGAAATTAAAATATTATCAAAAATCTGTAAGAGGATTCTGATGTGAAACACATGCCTTTTTTCCTTGTGCATAGTGAGTGGTCTTTTACGTAGCTCAGGTGTTTGCCTACAGACAGTCTTCCCTCTTCCAGTTCCGGGTCTCCTCACCCTGAAAGACATGGTCCGCCGTCTGCAGGAGCTCCGACACACCGAGCAGGTGCAGAGGGCCTATGCGCTGAACTGCGGAGAGGGCGCCACCGTCAGCTACGAGATCCAGATTCGAGTGCTGAGGGAGTTCGGTCTCGCCGACGCTGCCGCAGAGCTCTTGCAGGTGGGCCCTGAACTCCACTCTTTCAGACTGGGAGCCTGGGCATTGCTCAGGGAGCAGTGTGGACACGGCAGGAGCTCTCACAGCTCGGGTTCTTCCCTCAGTCCATGCTGTTTCACTGCCTCTGGCCTCGTGGCTGACCTTGAGAGGCAGCGTGGGAGAGGGGATGGGGCACAGGCTCTGGAGTGAGAACTGGCTTCTGTCCCGGCTCTGCTGCTTACCAGCCAGGTCATTGGAGGAGTTCCTTAACCACGCTGAGCTTGGGTTTCCTTATGTGCCCTGGGTTGCTGTGAAGGTAAGAGGTGTGTGGTTTTATGAAGCAGCTGTGTCTCTTGTATGTAACAAGCCTAGAAATGGTGACTGCTGACAGTTCATGGTGTACGTGCCCAGCAGAACTGAAATAGGAAGTAGACAAGCCTGGCCCTTCACTACTGTCACTCCCCAGTTTGGTCACTGGAGTTCAGGTCGCAGCCACTATCACACTCACACTTCTTCCAGATGCCCCTTTTTTCCTGTCTTCCCCCTGATTACAGGAAATGTTTTGCATGATGGTTCAAACCCTAAAAGCTCTGGAATCAAGAAATGAGTTTTTTAAACTAGCAGAAAAATACTCATTTCTAGTTATTATCAGGTACAAAAGCAATGGCATTGGTTTTGCAGTGAAGCTAGAATTTGTAAAGTATAGTAGTTCACTTCCCTTCCACAGGAGATATATTCCAAGACCCTCAGTGGATTCGTGGAGCTGCAGATGGCACCAAACAAGCCCTTTATATTCTGTGTTTTCTCCTGTGCATACAGCGCTATGATCAAGTTTCATTTATAAATTAGGCACAGTAAGAGAGTAAAACAATAATGATAGAAGGGAACAAGTATAGCAGTACACAGTACTGTGTTACAAGTTACATGAAAGGGATCTCTCAGAGCGTCCCATTGTACAGTATGCGCAGCGTAGAGAGGCTGGAGAAAGGGAAGACCTCGCCCCAGGTGGGCCGAGGCAGGACGACGAGAGATTTCTATTCAATATGTCTCACAATTTAAAACTTACAATTCTTTATTTCTGGAATTTCCCATGTAGTGTTTGTGGACCTTGGTTGACCGTGGGTAACTGAAACCACAGAAAATGAAACCTCTGTCAAAGGGACAGGACACTGCTGTAGTTTACTCAGGGCCACTAAATCAGAACCTAAAATAAAATCTAATTTCATCTGATCAGGTGATTGGATTGTCTTCTTGCCACAGACTCCAAACTCCTTTAGTGGCCTGGGTCTCCCAGGGAACATGGTGTGGTGTTCTTAGGCAGGACAGCAGGCCATTTGTGGTTCCAGATTTTCATTTGCTAGGGTTTCCCTCCCTGCAGGAGTCTCATTGTAATTCATGTCCCTTTCCTTTGCCATTCCAAATTGTATGTTAATTTTATGTCTTAAATTATATAAAAGTTTTATTAAGCATTCCCTTATAATGTTTGAGCAGCTCTTTTTGATAGCTGTATGTAGGCTACAGAGGCTGCCCTCTCCCTGTACTATTAAGGTAATTTTTTCTTGGAAGCTTCTGGCCTAGAAAATATTTACGCCTTTTATCCTAGCTGAATATCATTTTCTTAGGTCCTCACTTAACTCTCTCAGCCTGTGAGTTTTCATCTATGAAATCTACTAATCTCTCTTTTTCTTTTTAATCTTTCTTAGAATCCTCATAAGTTCTTTCCCGATGAACGTTTTGGGGATGAAAGTCCACTCTTGACAATGAGACAGTCTGGGAGATGTCGCGTTAACAGTACCCCTGCTGCAGAAACCATGTTTACAGATCTGGACTCTTTCGTGGCCTTCCACCCACCCCTGCCCCCTCCGCCGCCTCCGTACCAGCCCCCAGCTACCCCCATTCATAACCAACTCAAAGCGGGCTGGAAGCAAAGGCCTCCCAGTCAGCATCCTTCACGGTCACTTTCTTATCCCTGTAATCATTCACTGTTTCACTCGAGAACGGCTTCGAAAGCTGGCCCCCCTCCAGTCTATCTGCCAGGTGTTAAAGCTGCTGCCCCTGATTGTACCAGCGTCTTGGGACTGGGGAGACCGACGGTAGCCGCCGCCTCAGCCTCAGCAGCGACAGCATCTGAGAAACAAGCGGTAAGTTAGCACTTCAGGAACTTACCTAATTAAAAAGCTGGTGGAGTATCAGAAGCAATTCCCCTGGCCCCGAGAGCCCTACTGGGACTCAGCAGTGCCTGGAACTAGCACTGACCAGCTGAAAGCACAGGCTTGAGTGGTGCGGGAGAGCGAGAGCAGGTGAGTGCGGGAGGACTGGAGAGCCTGGGGGTGCACGTGGTGGGCGCAGTCAGGTGCCGCCTTGTGTTTATTTTCCTTGGCGAGCATGCGGGGTTGGGGCAGCACAGATGGCTGTTACCAGTTGTGAGCACTCTCTACAAGCCACGTCTCTTAGCTGCCGTCACTGACTCTCCTATTCTGTAGAGCTGAGCACTCTGCCACACGCTTCGATGGGGCAGGGAGTGTCCCGCCAGGGCCTGTGTGGCAGGCGACCCCCCATTGCGAAGCGTAGCCTCGGTCCTGCCTGCCTCGGCAGAGGCAGAGCGTGCATTTGGGAACCCCCGTAGCTAGTAAATTAAGCCAGAGTGCTTTGCTCGGTTTTACACTGCTTTAGAGGTTAAATTTGTTTTATATAATACGTTTAGAAAAAACGGTAACGCTTTAAAGTCTTCTGCTCACATACTGTCAGTAGCATTCAGTGTAGAGAGAATCAAACGCTGCATGTTGTAGTTCAGAAAATCTTCATTAAAATGGGTTTTTTCAAATCTAAGGACTAGCATGCACCTTGGGTCGTGATCCTTCCTCACCTCATAACCCTTCAACCCACCCCCTTGCTGTGCCTCTGAACCCCGTTCCAAAAAAAGAGGGAGCAGCAAAGGTCGGTAGTGTTCATAAACCAAATCCCCATCCTATTGGCCTGGCCTGGCCCTCAGTTCTACAGTTACGAAAACTCTGCTACTTTATATTTTACTATTATTTCATTTTCTTTTTCATTGTTGTTCAGTTATAGCTACTACTTTATATTTTAAATAAAACTCCCTTTAAGGGTAATTTATTGTATGTTCATTGTAGTTTTCATTATAATAAGAAGTGGCCCTGGCTGGGTTTCTCAGTTGGCTGGAGCATCGTCCCATACACCAAAAGGTGGTGGCACCGATTCCCGGTCGGGGCACATTCCTGGGTTGCTGGTTTAATCCCCAGTCAGAGCGCGTGTGGGAAGCAGCCAGTTGACTGATGCTTCTCTTTCACATTGGTGTCTCTCTCTCTCTCTCCCCCGCCTTCCCTTCCTCCCTCCCCACCTCCTCCCTCCCCACCCCCCAAAATCAATAAAGCATATCTTCAAGCAAGGATTTTAAAAAGATCTGGAAAGAAAAAAAGCATTGGAAACAGTTTTAATGTCCAACAGTGGGAGAATGCTTTGGTCAGTCATTGACACAACGCACTGTCACACAGTAATTTAAATAGTAATCTCAAAGAAAATTTGGCGACAGACTTCATATATATACTAAGTTTCATGATAATTAATGTATGTACAAAGAGAAAAAGGTGAGAGAACCACCTAAGAATGCTAACAAGTGGGCACCGTATTTCGCTGTGTATAATGTGCTCCTGTGCATGCGTAATGCACACCCTTATCGTTCCATCAAATTTGGGCAAAAACAGTGTGCATTGTACATGGCAACATACAGTATCTCAGGGAGGGTTAAGATGATTATTTTTTGCTTTTAGTTTTCTGTATTTTTCTCTTTCTTAAAAATAAGCATGTATTTTATAGTAAGAAAACAAAATCCGTGAACATCATTTGTACAAAGGCGTCCTGGGCTGTTCTCTGTTAACCCTCCCCCCCTCTTCTCGCTTCTGTTTGCAGTGTGCACAACCTGTACTAAATGACCTAATGCCAGACATTGCCATGGGTGTGTCCACACTGTCACTCAAGGACAGGAGGCTTCCAGAACTTGCTGTAGACACAGAATTAAGCCAGTCAGTTTCTGAAGCAGGACCAGGGCCTCCCCAGCATCTGTCATGTACTCCACAGAGGCACACACACACGTCTCGGAAGAAACACACACTAGAGCAAAAGCCAGATGCTCGAGAAAATCAGCAGGAGTATCCAGATTTCTATGACTTCTCAAGTGCTGCTTGCAGACCTTCTCCTCCCGCTCCTGGCAGACGTACCCCCTCCCCCTCGCAAGGTGGATATTTTGGTCCTGATTTGTATAGCCACAATAAGGCATCACCAAGTGGCTTGAAGTCAGCCTACCTACCTGGCCAGACCTCTCCTAAGAAGCAGGAAGAAGCTAGGAGAGAATATCCACTTTCTCCCGATGGGCATCTACACAAACAAAAGAACGAGCCAATACACCTCGACATTGTTGAGCAACCTCCCCAGCGGTCAGACTTTCCTCTGGCAGCCCCAGAACATGCTGGCAACGGCCCAGCGCATGTCAGGGGGCGAACAGCAGTAGAAACTGACTTGACTTTTGGGCTTACTCCTAACAGACCTTCACATTCTGCAGGTAACTCGGAAGCTCCAGAGGAGAGATCCAGTGGAAGACTAGCAGACAGCGAGTCCCTGGGCCTCGGAGCCCAGCGAAGTGCAGATTTGGAAAGGGAAGATTCAGTAAACAGAGGAAGGAGGTCACCGAGCAAACCAGACTTCCTCTACAAAAAGTCTGCCCTCTGAGTGCAACCTCCACGTCGTCTGTGCCTGAGATGCGAAACACCCCGTTTGATGATGTGACCCGGTTACTTAAGAGACCAGTGTATTGATGCCAGCTGATAACTCAGTTTCACGTTATTTTATTCTGGGTTTTGTACATACGTGTTTATTAGACATGGCATGCTGAGAGGGTTGTTTCGAATGCTGCATTTGTCTGTTTTGTGTTTGAGTAATTGTGTGGGGAAGCATTTTTAAGAGCAAGCAAGCTGGCACTTTCTTTTCTTTACAAATGATGGAATTTTTTTGCACTCGTACATTTATTTTATCTGTATTGATTTTGTATCAGTATGTTAAACTTTATTCCCACATTTAAAGGACTGTATTTTCATACTTTTTGCATTTTACCGCTCATCTACCAATTTCCACGTGCACTGGAGTGCACACTGAGATGTATTTTCTTATGAAATAGTTCTGTTTATTTTTTAATTATAGAAATTCCAAAGAACAGCACATCAAAATGCTCCTCTCCTCTCAGTAACTGTTTTGGTTCAGAAATCTTCCCACTCAGTCTCTATGTAATGTTGTCATTCTTTTTGATTAAGTCTTGGGAGCTGGTCTTCTTTCCTCCAGTGGGAGTCCAGTCCGGATCCTGGAGTTTTCTGGATCCGTGGAGAGCGGGAAAGAGGAAAGCCTTTCGTTCCCAGGCAGGGAAGCTGTCGCTGTGTTCACAGTGTGGACACTGACAGGCCTGCTGCAGGTTCTGGTGGTGTGGGCTGCAGAAGCAGCCGCTGGGAGTCTCCCGGGATCGGGTTTCTCTTTCTGTTCAGAATCCTAAAGCGCGGAGGTAGCGGAGTAACTTACGGTTTGCGCCGCGGGATTTCCGGTTCTGAGCGGCACCGGCTCTCCAGCTGCGACGGGGAAGTGACTGCCCACTGCCTTCAGTTGTCTTGCTCTCTGTGGAGAAAAACACAGACACAAACTAAAGGGCTTCAGTCTTACGGATGTCATTTGGTGTTTGTAAGCATATGTTTTCTTATAAATGTTTTCTAAAGTGTGTCTGAATTTTGGTGTCCTATAAAAAGTTGTATAACGCATAACGCTTTGTCACCAAAAGAGAAAACCCATTGTTTTCCAGTGGAACACTACATGTCCTACTTGAACTCCACTCGGGACGCTGGTTTGGGATTTTTCTGAACCACTGAGCACATGGGATCTTTTAAGGTCCTCTCCCTTGGAAGGGCAGTGTGTGAGCTAAGGACTTTTTTTCTTACTCTCCACTGTAAATATATTAGTATTTGAGTTTTTAAATCACTTCAGCATTGTTTGAGCTTTCACTTTGTATTTTTACAGACACATAACACACAGCCGTAGCACTTAGAAGAAAAGAGACTCTGCACATTCCCTCATGTGAAGGGTGCCTGGGAGCCTCTTTTCTCTGTGTGTGTGTGTGTGTGTGTGTATGTGTGTGTGTGTATATATATATATATATAAGCATATAAACTATGAATCACTGACACTCTAAAACTATGCAGGGCTAGGGAGCCTTCACAAGCTACCGTATAAATTAATTACATGCACTTTTAAGTCAGTAGGTTTCTCTTGGGTATCAACAGCTCCGATTTCTCCCGAAACTGTAGATTCTCTTACAGTCTTTCATCCTTTACCCTGTGGATATGCACTCAGGAATAATCTGACATTTATAAAAATCCTAGCAGTAGATCGTCTCAAAGATGGGAAACACATCAGTGTATCTGTGCACCGGCATGCCGCTGCCCCGCGAGGTGGCCACGGCGAGCACGCCCCTCCCCGGTGGTGGTGTCGCCTACGGAGCGCCAGAGCCCACGCCGACCTGCTGTGAGGTTAGCCGAGCATCGCCTTTGAGGCTCCCTTTTTTGAAGAGAAAAACATAGGACTCTGTTCTCCTTTTGGGGAGGTTTGACCCTTACACAACGGTGTCTTTTGAAACCAGTCTCAGTCTGTCTCTCCCTCACAAACAGACATTGTGAAGTCCATTATATTCCTTAATGTGTGTTTAATTATTTCGATGTAGTTTTAAATGTCTGTTCTGATTCAGTGCCATGCCGGTACTGCAAATTAGGGTGGAAAAACTCTTGTTTGGGAACCTTTTAAAAAATATATTAGACAAGAGCTATTGATGCCATACATTCATTTTTCTGAAAAGTTATTAAATATTCTTGGATATCTCTAAAGTGTAATGATAAAATAGCCACTGTTCATAGTTTTGTTTAATTTATGAAATTTGCTTTAATAAGTTAGTAGCTTACCCAGCTGGACTCTGTGTAAGGAGGAACTGGCCGTAACCTAAGGGGTTGCGGCCGATGAGACTTGCAGAAGGCGAACAGGTGGTGGTCGTGTGTTCGGGTCGGTGTCGGTGGGCGTTCAGTGTGTCTTGTGAAGTACGGTTACTAGGGTAGGTTGAGTAGCTCTGTGCCTCTGGTTTTTGAACCCATCTATTCAATCTTTTTTAATGCTTACTTAAGCGTTAAAGTCTTTCAATGCTGTACTAAGATAAATGTGAAGTCTGAGTAGGATTGCTCTCAGAAAAAAAAAAGTGTGTATAATCAAGTTTGGCCGCAGGCCCTGGCACTGCGCTCGGTGTAGAAGTTTCCTAGAACCACGTCTCAGAATCCCGGCTCTCAGCTCGAGGCCCTGGACAATCAGGCCGAAGACAATCGCCGCCCTGGGTGCCCGCCGTGTTGAGGTTAGAGAACTACCCCTTAGATCCTGGGTCACAACGAGATCACATGTCTTCAGGATGCTGTAGGTCTGTTCTTTCAGTTTCGTGCTTTTGATGACTAATTTAAGTTCAAAGTCACCTGGAACTCCTAAGGGGAAAAAGTAGCATGAAAGGCAAAAATGACTCCTGAAGAATGGCTGTACGTGTTTTCCGCACACCACGCCCTTTCTCACGTGTCCTGCCAGCTTTTTCCAGGCGCGCGTGCGTCCCTAGGCCTGGTGAGCTCTTAGATTTTAAGGATTTTTAACAAGGTCCTTTTATTTTAGTCTCTTTGTAGGACCCTCTGAAACGTGACCTAAGTCTTGTTTTTTGCTTCCTCAAAATCTGTCTTTATTACAGTTGCCTCCTTCGTTAGGTTTTCTTCTGTTCAGGTTCTAGCCACAGGCAGCGCGTGTGATGACGCGGAGTGGGAGGGGCCCAGCGTATGCGGCAGCAAGGCCTGCGCCTGCCAGGCTCCAGAGAGGCGCCAACGTTTCCCAGTGACTCAGCAAAATCTGTATCTTCGTAAGGTTTAATCCACTTTTAGGGGAAAATGCGTTTCATCAAACACTTGTAAGGTACTGGTTTAGCAATTTTAAGGCATTCTCATTTTTGTCCTCAGACTGAACTCAAAGGGATGGTTAGTAGACTTTTTAAAAATTCGTTGGTTTACAACTTGCTGTTGGAAGTTACTATTAAAGCAGCAGGGATGGGTGCTATTCCCGATTCCGCAGTGGTTTGCTTCGTCTACTAAGTAATTTACTTTCAAACCTCATTACCGATCCTTACTGAAGAGTTCCCATCACACACTAAAAGGTATTTTAGTTTACTGTTTCCCATCAACACTCTTGTATCCACATATTATGAATATTCAGTTGCCTTTTTGTCTGATAAATTGCAATAGCTGTTATGTAATTGTATTGGCAAGTCTTTTTTATTTTTTCCTTTAGAAAACTCGCAGACCATGCGTCAATCTTCCATATTCTGAATACTATAATGCTGTGGCCATTTCTATAGAAAGATTACTTGCAAGTGTGTCTTGAAAATGACCTCTGGTGTTCGTGTGTTTACGTGGGTTCCGAGAGATGAGGTGAGCCCTGGAAGCTTCGCCGTGCACCCGCACGCGGCTGTGTTGCAGGGGCAGGTGGTCTGGAGTCCTGCCCTTAGACGGGCTGGCTGGAAGGTAGAGATTCCTGAACTCCACTCGCTGTTCATGTGCCGCGTCTAGACTTCGCAGAGGTGGCACTGCTCCAACACTGCATTTCTTGTGGTTGTGCTGTTACCAGTATAAAGTCAAGTGCCTTCAATGCTAAAGGCTCAGAAATTTTTCTTAAACTGATTTCATGTCCTATGCAAGTGTTTTCTACAACCTGCATAACCAGTACTTTGTAAAACTTGTTTACGCTTCAATTGTACATAGTGTTTTTTAAGGAAATATATAGTATTTTTATTTAGGTACCTTCAAACTTGAATTTGTCTGTGTGAAGCATTGTAAAACGATACATTTCTCTTTTGAGCATCATTACAGTTGTACAAAGGTTTTCACTGGTTCTATTTTTCTACTGTTACTGATACGCATGTAACACTGACTTTATCCTGCATATAGTTGGCATTTCAAATAAATGGCTTGTATAGAACCCGCTGAGTTGGATACAGTCTGTTATAGCAGTGCGGCCTGCAGGCCTCCGTTCCAGAGGCGATGTACCCTTCTCAGGTAGAATCGTGAGGTTTTCTATCATGAACTCCCCATTTCTAGGATTTCTGTTTTTCAGACTTTTTTTTAACCTGTTGTGGTTTTCTTGGAAATACCTTTTCATCTGAATTGAGGTCATTTTATTTTCTACTTTTTCATTGGGGCATTTCTGAGTGGTTTATTTCATAAATTTGAGCAAAAAGTTACTTGCACCGGGGTCTCCAGGGGAAGCTCAACATTCCGTGCTGTGGACCCCACACCTGCAAAGTGCCAGGTGCCGTGGTCAGAGACCCAGGCGAACCCTGAGCTTCACAGGGTGTCCGAGGCTCAGATACTGAGCTTTTTTTCTTTTTCGAGCTCAGGCTTACTAGTACTTTCCAACTGAAAGGGAAGTCAAGTCGTGATCTAGAGTCCACATTTCTGAAAGAAACATGCCAAAACAAAGTTCTTTAATTTCCAATTGCCATAAAAAAGCTGTTTAAATTTATTTTAACCATTTTACTAAGTAGTTCCATCTTTCATGCCTCACTAAGGCAATTTGTTATATTTTGTAACCATCTCAGGTTTAACTGGAGTATCGAGATAACATACATGGTTTTTGAGTTGAGGGTATTAAAAATCTGAAAGGGAAGTCCAGCCCACTTTCCTGTTTTACTTGAGGGGCGCCCTGGAAGAGGGTGCTCAGGCGGCTTTCCCTCACCACCTGCGGCCCCATTTCCCCGCGGCACTGGGGAATACTTGAGTCCACTCTTCCCAGGGGCTGGGAATACGGAGCAGCGGACAAAAAGCAGATGGGATACCTTTTCTCAGAAACTTTCCAGTGTAGGTGGAAATGACTTCTGTCCTAGGAACAGTCAGAACGTTACGCAGCAGTAGGAGGCTCATGGCTGAGCAGAAGGCCGGCTTGACACGGCCCGGGAATGAATTCGAGGAGAAGTATGCTGGTTTGAGTACCGTTTTCTTTAATCCCTTGTTAATGACATACTATTTTTAGTGCCATTTTCCAAGTGAGGAAACCAAAGCATGGATACACAGAGTAACTTGTCCAAGGCCATGTGGCTGGTAAGTGGGCTGAGCCTGGGCGCCAGCCCGGAAGTGTGGCAGCCCAAGCGGAGGGAACGCCTCGTGCAGGGGTATGGGGGAGGCGCAACCGTGGCTTGCACTCATTCAGCCAACATTCATTTATCAGGTAAGCAGCTTCTACCTGTCAGACACTGCTAGGGCCTGCAGTGACAGTAACAAACAAGACAGTCCCAGTCCTGCCTCTAACAATTTTAGGGTCTTGGGGAGGAAAAGCTATTGGATAATTACAGAGGCGATGCCCAACACTTCAGGGGGACAAATGCAGAACCAGTACAGCTTTGGCCCTGTGCCAAATGCTGGATGGCCGCTCAGTCCAAGGCTTGTGTCTGGCAGCTACTTGGAGGTGACCTAACCGGGAGACAGCCCCACTGGCTCCTGGGAGCTCTGCTGGGTTCATGTCCTCCCCTTCCCGTGCTCCCCAGAACACATTCCCCTTCCACAGGGAGCTGAACCGGGCCACTGCCGAGGTCCAAGAGTCACTCGGACCTTGCTTTCAATTTCCTTAAGTTACACGAGAGAGCTCTGGGGGAGCTGGAAGAACTAGTTTTCCTGGCGCTGATGAGTACATAAGCCTGCATTTTCAGACATTTTCAGAGCACTTCATTCACCTGAGCGTAACTCACAGGGGCATGACCACAAGTCTGAACAATGTCCAAGGGAGTGGGAGCTGGGGAAGGCCGAGGATGGGCCTCTACCTTGGCTTTTCAGTTTGCTTTGCATTTACTTCTGAAATAACGGCTACCATGTAGGTGGACCACAGCTCTTCCTTAGAGGTGGGCTCCTAGCTAGCTCTTCTGCACTGGAACAGATTGAGATAGCTCACAACCCAAGACCATTTCTTTCTTCTGCTCATCTACATCCCAAAAGGATTACGGAACTCCCTCCCAAGTGTTGTAAACCCAGGGACCTCAGGTCAGGCCGTCTTATGAAACAGCAGGAGAGACAAACCAGGCCCCCTGCCTGGACAGGACCCCAGGGCAGTAGCCGCTATTGGGGCATACTCATTTTCACATAGACGGCAATGGGGAGCTTGTATATATTTGAATGACTACAAGCAATCAAAAGCCACTGTTTGAATTGGTTTTATTTAATTTTACAGAAACCTGATTGAAGTTTAGGATGCAATTATAAGTCCAGTAACAATTCTACAAAAATGGACATACAATGCCAGAATTCCTTAAAAGCAACTAATATCGTATTTTTCTGTTGCATAAAACATGCATTAACTGCCACATGTTGGCCAAAATCAGTCTCTACAAGAAGAGACGGTCCCATACAGTCATTAAGAAAACTAGTCATGAACAAAAGGTAAAAAAAGAGGTTTTCTGGTTAATGTAAAAGAAGGAACAGTACCTTTCATAAAACAAGCCCTTGGGCACCAGGTGATTGGTACTGTGGTACAGCAGTGCGTCACCTCCAAGACCTGGTCCTGACCTGTCCTAAGAAGGAACTTCTGGTAGTCAAACCTTTGAGAAGATACACACACTTTCAGGCCACGACCCACTACTTGAGCAACCTTGCAGGGGGTGCGGAAATCCTGACTTGGGAGGAGCTGCCCAGCTGGAGACCCCACGTCAAAAGATGCCCTGACCTCGCCAACCCAGCCAGTCGACCTTGTCTCGACGAGGCCAGCCCAGGGCACGCAAGCATCTCCTGTGGCCACAGACCTTCCAGCTCTGCACTAGGACCCGTGACTAGGAGTGGTGACGCAGAAAAGGACGGGAGACTCTAGTTCTCATTCATCTCATCCAGGGATCGGCGGGTACTCGTCTAAGTGGCTGCTGAACACACAAAGGAGTATCTTAAACACTCGTGGCCCGAGAGTCTCAGATACTTATAGTCACACACCTCAAAGTATCATCTATTGCCAAGAAAGACCTTCTCCCTCCAGAGGGAGAGCGCGACTGACTGTATCAAAAGGTGTTTTCCACATTGACTGAGGGACTTTCAAGATTTCAAACCAGATGAAAGGACTTCCCTTCAAATACGGGGTTTTAAACATTCCAAGAGGTTCTTCAAAAGATCTCACAGTCATTAGGGAACCAGCTATGGGCACTAACACTTATATACATAAAGAACATCATCGCGCAGCCTAGGGTCTCATCTGGAATCTTCCACACACCCTGCCTCTTCCCAAACAGGGCATGCACTGCCCTGCTCACTCACTACAAGTAAGCTAAGCCAGTATCTTTTTTTCTTCAGCACAATTTAAAGGGAAAAATAATTTACTGGGGTTCTAATAACATTTTCATAACAGAACAATATCAAAATAGGTTTGTTTTTAATATATGCTTAGAGTATCCCTGATAATATAAAGAAAGCCAGAGGCCTCTGTAAACCACCAAGGTTTCCCAGGGTAGTGCCGGTCTAGTTTCTGGGCAGAGCAGAGGGACCCTGTGCTGGCACGCATGCTCAGGAAGCCCCATGAGCACTACAGTACTGAATTCGAATATGCTAGGGCCAGCAGAACTGTGAAGGAGACGGTCACTTTAAATTTATTAGTAAAATCCATATCAAAGGTTGGCTTCCTCAGTCCTGCCGTCAGTCAATCTCCTCGCCTGTAACAGACATCCAGGCCACGAAACCAGCAGCCCTGGCTACTCCAGAGCATGGGCCCAGAGAAACAAGTTGCGAGATCCTTCTAAGCAGTGACCAAGCCTCAGAAAGAAGGCATGTGAGAAAAGGAGATCAGGCTTGAGGAAGCTGTGACCCAAGGCACCACGATCATAGGGGTGAGGGGACCTAAGAGGTTCTCACCGACAGGAATATGCCCCCAAAGCAGGTCCTGGAAGACAACAGCTCTGTGGCAGAGTAGATACATTCGGGAGTTAAACACCAAAAATTTAGAAAAGAAACTAGTTTACTTTCTCAAAACCAAATGAAACTTCTGAAAAGTTAAAAGCAAGTAACCCTGGGTAGACACGGGGAGTGGTGGGGGCTGAAGTCTGTGGAATGAGCTGCTTTTGGCTGAGTCAGGAGAAGGCTGGTTGTGCAATCAGCACACACGTTGCGGCCACTGCAGCCGAGGAGTGAGGGAGCTCAAGGTCAGGGGAGGCCTCTCCAAAGAGGACGGGAAGAGGAGCGAATGTGAAACGGGCCTCTTTTATTCCTGGGGCAGTAAGCGGCACCGTCCCCGGCCGGGACCAGAGGACGCACGCTCCACTCTAGCTGCAATAGTACTGCATCCCATCCACTCTCCTCCTCTTTTTCGACTGAAATTCTTCAAAGAACTGCTGGATGTCCTCTCTCTTTACAACCTGTTGACAAAAAGCAAAGATTAGGAAAGGGAGCTCGATCACAACAGCGATGACCAGTCACAACATTCACGAACGAGCCAAACGATATTGCTGGTAAGAATTATTTGAATGGGTAATTAGTTGGACCACCTCCGTTTTACAGAGCTCGCCCAGGCTCCACCACCTCACTCGGTTTCGTCGTTGCACAGTACGACCAACGCAGCACCCACCTGACAGGGTCATTGAAGAGACGAGAAATAATGCCTGCAGAACACTGCTGGCACACAGTAAGTTCTCGATAAACATTAACGAGAAGAGATCCCTGGCTAGTGTGGCTCAGCGGGCTGGGCGGCCAGAAGGGGCTCCCGGTCAGGGCACACGGCTGGGTTGTGGGCCAGGTCCCTGGCTGGGGGCGTGTGAGAGGGAACCAATCGATGTTTCTCTCCCTCGCTTTCTCCCTCCCTTCCCCTCTCTAAAAATAAATAAATAAAATCTTTAAAAAAAAAGTGTCAGAGCCAGCGCAAAACCTGAGAACTCCAAGGTCTCCTACACAACTGCGCGCTCTCACTCCACGGCTGTCTTCTGGGAGTGCCCTTCGGCTCCATGTAAGCACTCTCAACAAACAAACAAACAAAACAAAACAAACAAACAAAGTGTTTCGTTGAGATTTGTGCTTTCTTCTTTCGTGGGGAAAAAAGAGGAAAAACTTTTTTCCTAAAAACTTTTCTCTCTTCAAGAGTCCTAAATTAAAGATGCTTGTATATAAACAATAATAATAATTAGTAATTGGCAAAAACTATAGAAGCTAACTCTTAGTAAATAGATATCCATTTTATGCAATAAAAATGAGAAATTTATCTTCCACTGTATTGGAAAAAGGACTGGAGCATGACACAAAGGTGCTCACAATATAATCAAAACAATATTGAAAGAAAGAAAATAAGACAAAGGGAAAACATGAATGAAAATTAAACTGGGGCAGCCCAGGAGTCCCTGCTCACCCCAAGGGCCAGTCCTGCCAGCGATCCGACCTAAAGCTATCTAACGGCCATCACGAGGCAGGTTTAATGGCTTTTTAACTATAAAGGTAATACATGCTTATTGTTATGAAGAAACTAAGGTGGGGCAGGAAAGAGAGAGGAAGTAGTAAATGCTTGTGAGCAAGAGGGAGAAAGGCAGGAGGACAGCTACATAGAAATAAAATGAAAAGCACCAGCTCTCCCGCCCCAGGGGCCAGGGCTGCTAACATGCGAACAGCATGCTAACTTGGAGAACTTTCTGGGGGTTGAACACGCTCACCCTTCGTTCTAGTGAGAGCAGCGTGAGTCTACACTAACCGGAGGAGAGCCTTCGCAACGTTAGTAGTAACTCTGTAAAACTCAGTTATGACGCGGACACCATTTTTAATGCTACACGCAAAGTTGGTTTTCCAATTCATCCCAATGTCATACATTGTAAAATCAACATGAACGGTTGTTACTGAAATTCAGTATCTGAAAAAGGAAAAAGTGAAATCAACAAGTAAAAAAAAAAAAAAAAAAAGAATGACGACTCCAGTTTAAGAACTGCTGGGAAGCAGGAAGATGCTTCCGGTGCCAGGGACGAACACACTCCGGAAAGGGAGGGAACTACTTAAGAGAAGGCTCTTCTAAGTTCTGGGTTCACTGCTCATTTTGCGGGAAGGCAGCACCTCGGCCCTGCCCAGACATTTGGGCAGCTGGACGTCCTCACATTTGTGAAAAGGAGGAAAAGGACCAAACGTGGCCTGGCGGAGACTTCTCCCAGGAGACCCACGTCGGACGGGATTTGCACATCTGGCTGTAACAGAGGAAAACACACACTGTCCCTGAGGATAAACCTTAGGCCATGAAAAGAAAAGGTAAATTTTGGTTTATATCTGCCTTAGGAAGAGAGAAAAGTAGTTAAGGAAAAATTCATCCCAGACACGCGAATAACAAAGGGCTAGGAAGTACTTGTTCATTCACCTGGGTCACTATTTAAAGCATTTCACACGGCAGAGTCAGCAACCCCCTTACGAGTACACAGATTTTCTTTCTGGCAAGAGAAATGTTTTAGCCCCTGATCATAAAGTTCTTTTACTGTATAGAACCCGGTATCCCCAAAATGGGGCCTGGCTTTAAATTTGTCCTGCGTGGTCAGTTTTCTTTCCTCTTCCAAGGACCCTTACTTGAAGGAGGGTCAGGCCAGCAGAACCTGCGTGGCTGATCCTGCGGCCGCCTCCTCAGCTACAGCTCCTCTCTCCAGACTCTGGGTGACAGCTCCGCCCCTCATTCCCTCCGGCCCGGGGCTGGGAAGGACGAGGAATGTGGCTAGCCTGTGGGTGTTCGCCACTTCTTACTGACTTCCGTTAGCTCTGCCTCGTTAAACTCTCGAGTATCCAGTTTATTTTACTGTTTTTTTAAAGATTTTATTTATGTTTAGAGAGAGGGAAAGGAAGGGAGATACAATTGGTTGCCTCTCGAGTGTGCCCCCTCACTGGGGACCGGGCCGGCAACCCAGGCATGTGCCCTGGCTGGGACTCAAACTGGCAGCCCTTCGGTTCGAGGGCCGGACTGAGTCACACCAGCCAGCGCTAAGATGCACATTTTTTTCAACAAAGAAAGTAAAGTTTATTCGAAACATGCAAGACTATGATTAAAATTCTTTAACTCAACTTACTGTTCCTTCATCAGCAAATCTCTTGAGATAGTCTTTCAGTTCAGTCTTCAAGTCATTATATTCTGAATCAAGACAACAAAATGGATAAGCCAGTTGCTTTTAGAAACAAAATAATTTCTTTATCACTGACATTTAAGTATACAGTTTAAATTTTAGTTAATAATTTAGTTTTTGTTAATAGTTCCAATTTTTCTTTAAATGAAAGCTGCAAAGGAATCTTTTTCCCAGTTTCTCCCAAATTCCTTCATTTTGATATCAAAAATGATACTTTTACTTCTCTTGTTAAAAAAATTAAAAAACCAGAGAAAACCTCCCTTCAAAAGAGATTAGCTAAGGATTTCCTATCTCTCTGGAATGCTAATATTTGAAATCACCTCAGATTTGGCAAATAATAAGTTTTAAAATTTGTTCAGTCACTCGACAATTTGTATTATTTCTGAAGCATCTTGAGGGCTACACAAATCATTTATATGCAGCCACCATCCCCGAAAAGCTTTTAGTCTAAGAAAGGCCAAAGGACATCCATCCAACAGTTACAAATGAAAGACAGAGACGACTGATGCCATGAAGGGGGCGCCAAGGTGGCGGCATCCTCGTAGACGCTGGGGATGCTACAGCTTGCAGTGGGAGTGCAGGGCATCCCCCCGCCCCCACGTGGTCTGCTGTGCGCCGCTGCAGAGACCACTGTTGGAAAGGTGGCATGTACTACTCGGGGCAAACCAGTTTTCATCCGAAGAAAAAGGAAGTTCCTTCTCTAATACTCTTTACTCACACATCTACCCTTAATCAAACAACGGCACACGATGTGGTTTCTCAAGCACGCAATTATTCCAGCATGTAACTGATTCGATGGTAACAGCAACTGAACACCCGGCAGCATTTCGCTTATGCAGGTATAGCTGAAATCGACTATAAAACTCCAAATGTAAACTTTCTTTGTATTAATTTAAAACAGCAGGTATTAGATGTCCTCCTTATACATGTATTTTTCAATAGCCAAGGAAACTTTAGAACTTCATGAATTTTCACACTCGAACAGAATTTACCACAAATAAGTTCCACTTGTTGGACCCTGTTCATGCTGTTAAGGGTGTCCATTAAAGGGTCTGTCCTGTCGGCTGCCTGGTCAACCTTGCCCTTGTTCTCGTAAGCCAGAACCGTGTCACACTCATCTGTCAGGAACAGGACATCGAGATCGCCATACATTTTCTTTGAAAAGATAAAACCAGTTCCCCATCAGAGAGCATGTTATCCTCAGAAAGTCAACCCCATGAGCATCGCTAAAAATTTAGACTGTTCTAGATTAACTGCAGAAACCCTGCGCCTGTTACCAGAACTGCTTGAGCGATTTGCTCTCCGTGCCCAAGTCTCTCAGAAATCTCCCAGCTCCCTAGTGGGTGCCGTGCAGGCTAATCTTGACTTAAGAACTAATGACTTACTGTGACTCTCAAGCAATCTGTTTCCAAGCAATTCTACATACAAAAAAAGCTAAAAACTGCTATTTTTCCACTGAAATGAAGACAAGTAAAAAATAATGCACAGTTCTTCATTCCTTCCACAGCATTTACACTGCAAATGCTATTGCATAAATTTGCTTAATACAAAATTTTTAAGCTTCTCTATACTTCTAACATCAATTTCGTAAGTACACTTTTCAGATGTTTTTATGTTAGACGTTAGTCCACAAAACATACTAACACTGCATTCGATCAGGCACTTACCATGCAGTCTTTGCAGGTACACAGCTTCCTACGCCAGTTCAGGGGCCAATAGGTGGCAGTGTCTTTCTTCAAAAAATGCTTAGCTTTAAGCTCCTGCAGTCGGCAGCCAGGCTGTGATTCCGGGTTGAGACACTGATTCTTAAACACTGTCTGAAATAAAATTAAGTTTTGAAGTATGTTTTTTAACCTATCATAGTTTATATTTGTAAGATTTCTTTAGGCAAAGTATATAATTGAAACCCAAAGCTATACAGCTTACAAAATTAATTTTGGTTAGGTTTAATTTCTTTTATGGCTCCTACTTCATTACCTGGAGATCAGATTCAGAACTAGAGCTGGTACATGGTTCATTCGTCTGCTCTGTTTTAACCTCCTTGACAGCATCCTTTGCACGTTCTGGAACATCCTCTTTAAGGATACTATCCTGATGACCGCCATTTTCAGGTTTGATAACTTCCTGATCACCTACTCCATCGACATTCAGAGCCAACCCATCGTCCTCAGCAGACAGTTTGGTTACTGCAGGTTCAATAAAAAAACACCACCCACACACACATTTATCCACAGACCCATTAGGCAATGAAACCACTTCGCCTGATTAAAAGACATCTCAGCCCTGGCTGGAGTGGCTCAGTGGACTGAGCACCGGCTGTAAACCGAAGGGTCGCCAGTTCAATTCCCAGTCAGGGCACATGCCTGGGTTGCGGGCCAGTCCCCAGTTGGGGATGTGTGAGAGGCAACCGATCAATGCATCTCTCACACATCAATGTTTCTCTCCCTCTCTCCCTCCCTTCCCTAAAACAAGTAAAATCTTTAAACAAAACTCTGAACTGAACATATAAATTTGACAAGAACAAGTTTGGGGCACACCGACTCCACAGAGACGCCCACCTGCCAACTGCGCAGCATAGGCCCACAAGAAAGAGCAGCGTCTCATGCAGGCCTGGCACACCATCTCCTGGAAGTCCCCGCTCTCAGGCGGGACCGCACCAAGATGCTGTGAGTACAGAAAACTGAGTCACTTTCCTTGTGCCCTCCAAGCTGTCCAAAGTGCTCACTGTTTTATAAACAAGTATTGCACAAGAACACTGATCTTTATTGTATATTCTTAGGCAGTAACTATGACGTAAAATACAATACAATTCAAAAAGAAAAGACCTCTTCTGCTTTCGTGAAGACAATGGCCTTAAAAGGCAAACACTCTCCTTACCCTTCCGTGGAACCAGTCTTCACAGACCACGCACTGGATCATCTCATCTGGAACCTGACGTGGAAAAGCAGTTTGAATGTTAGTGATCACACTGAATTCCGGGCTGTGGAAGTCAGTCTGGCGCGCTAAATTACGTAGTAACTACCTCTCTACTCAATCCGTGAGACCGCTGCCCACGGGGGCATCCAAGGAGACAGGCTCCTTCTATATGAACTGGGGCTGCAGAAGGGTTACGGTGTGATAAGCACTTTGCGAACAGATGTCAAAGCTCTTTCACGAGTTATTTAACACCTGATTGTCACAAAACTTTATAAATAAGTAACACATCCTCATTTTGTATAGAAACTCAGGCCCAGGGAGGTGATATGAACTAACCAATACGGAATATGACAACTGGGACTTTTTACCACATCATGCTGTCAGGTAACTGAAAAATAAATGTCGCCATCTCTTGATGATACGGACAGCAACAACTTCCCTAACTTAAATAAATTAAATAAGTGAATTCTGGCCTAAAAAAATTACATACCATGGGGCATCACATATTTTTAGAATGATTTTCCTTTTATTCCCAGGCTTTCATAGCTACTGATTAACATTCCAATGTTGTTCTGTCTGTTCTCTGTTACTGGTGTCTTACAGGAAAATACCCCATATATATGTGCACATATATACGTATGTATAAAAACATCAGCTTTATTCTTTTTTCTGCCTTGATCAATTTATTTATGTTTTTTAAATCCTCAACTGAGGATATGTTTATTGATGAGACACTGATGTGAGAGAGAAACATCAACACGTTGCCTCCTGTACGCCCCCCGCCTGGAGATTGAACCTGAAGCCTAAGTGTGTGCCCTGACTGGGGACCAAACCTGCAGCCTTTTGGTATATGAGACAATGCTCCAACCAGGTGAGCCCGGTGGCCAGGACTACCTTCATTTTTATTGTTACACTATTACGGATGTCCCATTTCCACCCTCCCTTTGCCCACCTCCACCCAGCCCTTCCCCTCTCCTCTTCTCAGCCCGTCACCGTGCTTTTGTACAGGTTCTTTGGCTACTCCCTTCACCTTCTTTCATCCAGGTCCCTCCTCCCCGCTCCCATCTGACAGCTGTCAGTCTGTTCCATGTATTCATGCCTCTGTTCCTGTTCTATTCATCAGTTTATTTTGCTTATTAGATTCCACATATAAGTGAGATCATGTGGTATTTGTCTTTCACTGACCTGATCAATTTATTGACTCAAAAAGTGTTATAAACTTTATGCCATACCCTAAAATATTCAATTTTAAGGTTTTATCTTTGTTAACTTACAGATCTTTAATTTTTTCCTCTAAATAATTTGGTTCAATAATTAAAATTTCAAGCTAAAAGAAGATGATGAAAAACTAATTTATCTAAATGAAAAGACTCCTTTCAAATCAGTAAATACGTAAAGAAAATCCAACCCAACGGCAGTATGGACCAGATGTGAAAGTACAATTCAGATAGGTTATTACAAATTTCCAATAAACTCATGAAAAGATGTATAATCTCACTCATGATCAAGAAAATAAATTTTTTAAAGATAATGTTCATCTATTAGAATGGCAAAATTTTAAAAAACTGGTAATATGTAAGGATGACAAGACTGTTGGTGAAAAAAACTATCACATTCTATTGGTGGTTAAATCCTTCTCACAGACATGATCACAATTACATACATATTTTTAAAGATTTTATTTATTTATTTTTAGAGGAAGGGAGGGAGAAAGAGAGGGAGAAAACTCCAATGTGTGGTTGCCTCTCATGCACCCCCAGTTGGGGACTTGGGCTGCAACCCAGGCATGTGCCCTGACTAAGAACTGAACCAACGACCCTTTGATTCACAGGCCAGCACTTGATCCACTGAGCCTCACCAGCCAGAGCTGATCACAATTTTAAATACAGATATCCTTTGACCCATCAATTCTACCTCTAGGTATCCATTCTACATGAATCCTACAGGAGTTCACTCATTTATATTATTGTATAAGTAAGTGTGTTCACTATAGTAGCCATCTTTATAACACTGAAAAGACAGAAAATGCCATCCTGCTATAGAATACTTAGGTAACTAACTTATGGCTTGTTAAAAGATATACTGGTGAGAGAAATTGCAGAAGTGAATGTACAGAATTTTCACTTTTGTTAAGAGAAAAGGAAACAATAAACTGAAAAATACATTCACTCACTTACATGTGCACAGAAAGAGGTCTAAGATATATGCACCCAAAAAGTGTTAACAGTGGTTATGTCTGGGAGAAAGAAGGTACAGGCGTGAGGAAGAACTGTTTAAATTTTGTGTGTATTTCTTTTTCTGATTATATATAGAGAGAAAAATATCGATTTGTTATTCCACTTATCTACACATTCACTGGCTGCTTCTTGCACATGCCCTGACTGATGATCGAACCCGCAACCTTGGCATATTGGAACGATGCTCTAACCAACTGAGCTACCCAGCCAGGGAAAATTTTGTGTATACTGGGAAATGAAAAATTTAAAAGGATCACTTAAATACACTCTTTTCTTCCAGGGAGGCAAGAAACTGAAGGTCCTTTTTTGGGAAGTGTTTCGTGGAGCAGAGCAGGCAGGCAGGCAGGCAGAGAAACGGAGTAAGGTCTGGGCTGTGGGAAAGTCCTCTTCAGCACTGCATTCTCGTGATACGAGAATGAGAATAGCTGAGATCTGTACCAGTAACAAATCCAGCCCAGACTCATCAAAAGGGATAAATCTAGAATCCTTCACAATCCCCAAATTTCCCCTAGATTGCTACAGAGGCCCAGATATGCCAGGAGGCTGAGGAGTGAAGGCCAGAGACGATACAGTCCCCCATGTTAACACCAATTCTCCTACCTCATCTTCGGGATCAGGATAAGGTCTCTTGCAAATGCAATACAATCCAAAAAAGTTGTCGTTGTACTTATTGCCAGAATTTATCTTTGCTTTGTCCTGAAAAATATTAATTTCAATACAATAGGTTCTAATATTAACTGCAATTTCATACATCATGACATTCCTGCATTCAACAAATTTCTGCATTAAATATACGAAGAAAAAGCATTCACTCCTATTAAAAGGACACTTTTTCCAGGACACAGGAAACAAAGAATATTCATTTTTGTACCTTCTTTGTAGTAACTGGGGGAAAAGTAATATACTCATTTAATAAAATAGTAATAAAAGTTACTCGTAAGTATTAATTATCGATCTATATAAAATGACATTGGCCTAGAATTTCAAAGTACTTCTTAATAGCCAGCTATAATAGCTAAAGTCCCCAGGTCACTAGGAGGTAAAAATAAAAACAGACAAGAAAATTATCTAAAAATAACCTTTAAAGGAGAGAAAAGCATAACAGTTTTAACAATTACGACTGAATAATTCAAAACCCCTTTCTTTCATTTGTGATTTCACTAGGTTATTGTATGAGCAGTTTTTATCAGCTAAAAAAGCAGTGAATACTTCTTGTGTGCACCTAGCCCACACTCACTATCACCAAGGTCTGTTCTATCCGAGTTTTCAGAGTCATAGCTACTGCTGTGAGAGCATTAGAGCACGATTAAAACTGAATGTTCACCACAAAGAACATTCCCCCAAACGTTTCATGTTAATTACAACCTATACTGTAGGCTCTGAATAGCTTACTTAGTTCTCCAACAGGATAAAAAATGGAGTCCAGTATTGATTTGCCCATTTGCAAAGAATAAGCACAAGAGCTTCCTTTTTGGAAAATGTTTGGTTTTTATCCATTCTGTCAAATGTCAACTCCAGCTATTTTCAGTGCATTTACAGTTATAGTGCTTACTTACAGGAAATAATTTGCATTCCAAATTTTTAAACTTGCTGTTTCCACAATCGCAACGAAAATTTCTGAAACAAAGGAGGAAGAGTCCATTTTAATTTTTCTTTTAAATCTAATGACTTTTTAAAGTTCATATGATAGCCTCATCCCTTTCAAATCATTTCTAGGTTCTAAAAAGTGGCCTTGGTTGCTGTTCATTTGTCCCAGTTCAGAATTTCTCCAACACGGAATTTCTTCAGAATTCTATGTAACGATAAAAGATTTAATGATTCTAGAAATTAACATGCAGAGATAATTATCAATATAACACCCAGAGACACAAACTAACAGCAGAGAACCATGAGTAGTTTGAGTTTGTACCAAAATTATATTTTAAAAGGCCCTCTAGAAAAGCTATTTCTCGAATATTATATAAAACTAAAATAAATTTCACCAGCGCACAGCTACTTTGACTGGAGAAGCAAGATTAATAAAAAAGCATAGCTGGGAAGGAATCTAAACATTTAAAAAGCATTCAGCACCAACCTCACTGTCTTTACCTTTTTGTGTATAGCTCAAAGAGTTTGTGACTTCCGTGACACTCGTAACTGCAAGCGAGGCAAATGCCTGCTGGTTCTTCTCCCTCAGGGGTACAGGTATAGCAGGCATACAGTGCTTGTCTCTTCACAAAGCCCTAAAACAGCCCAGATTGGAAAAGAGAATCAATGAGATACGGCATAGCTACCTAATGCCCTACTGTGACCAGAGAAATAACTGAAATCAGATTATCTGTGGTCAGGATCTTCCTGCAAAACCACTAAGACTGATAAAAAAGTGCATACAAGAGTACCAAAACACTGTTGGATGTGTTTTACCACCAATGTGTTTTCTTTCTTTCTTTTTTTATTTACTGACTTGACAGACAGAGGAAGGTGTGGAGGGAGGGAGGAGAAACATGGATCTGTTGTTCCGTTCACTTACGCACTCACTGGCTGATCCTGGTGTGAGCCCTGACTGAGGTCCGAACACAGCAGTGTATGGGGACAACACTCGAACCAACTGAGCTGCCTGGCCAGGGCCTTCCTAGTGCTTGTTTGCATACGATTTTTTAAAAATGATGGAAAGTTCTGCCCTGCTTGTGAGGCTAGTAGATTGAACACATCCCTCTGATGTTCCCTTCCTCTCTTTCTCCCTCTGTCTAAAACTAAGTAACTTTTAAAAATAAATAAATAAATACAATGATAGAAAACTTAATATCCTCAATAAGCTATGAACAAGCTGGTCTGCTTCATCATTTTAACACGTGAAAATGGAGGAGAATGTGTGTAGGTTTATGTAGTATCACCCTTCAAATGTGGAAAATGCTTGTGATTCCACCAAAGAGAAAATCAATGCGTTAAAAAAAAAATCTCCCTTTGTTTTAAGGAGATGCATGTTGAAACATTTAGAGGGGCAGTGTGGTGACATCTGCAACTTGTTTTCAAATGGTTCATCACAAAACAAAAAAGAAAGGATATTATAAAGAAGAAGAGAAAGGTAAATGTAAAATGTTAAAAAATGAATATATGTTAGAGAAACCCAAGTATTCACATTTTTCTTTCAACTTATTTGTAGACTAAAAACGTTTTGAAGTAAAAAGCTGAAGAGAACAACAGGCAAAACCCTTACAAATCCTGATGACCCCCCTCCTGCAGGAAGGAGGGGGGCACAGGGAGCCTCTGAGACGCAGCGACCTTCCACCGCCCGGTCTGGCGGGGCGGCACCCACATCCGCGTGTTTGTTTTCAAGCCCTACACATGGCTGTACAATCTTCCACATATTCTACTACAATAAAAAGAAAAGTTTAAGTTCCTTTTTATAAAGCTAACTATATTTCAAAAATCGCTTATGTACAGACTTTTTTTAAAAAAAGACAAGCAGAGGAAAGTGTTCTAGTGGAGACCGAAGGCCCTACAATACCAGCCAACACTGGGACCGCCTCTGGATACCTGGTGTATTTCAAAGCCTAACCACTTCGCGGTGTAAACTCAACTGGTCAATGTAAACTCAACTGGTCAAGGCCGACAACTGGTACTGTGACCTCGGCTCACACCACGGAAAGACCCCGAGACTCTTCCATCACTCCCCAGTGTTCCCTCCCGCGGCCGTGGACGACAGCGTCTCCATCCTCCCCATTCTCATCCTTCGTTAGCTTTCTCTTCTACCCACCTCAATCCATTTCTGTGCCTAGAAATACACAGGGTGAGTCACGCAACCGCACATCACACCCGCTCAAATCCTCGTTCGCGTCTTGCAAACGCCGAATTTCCTCCCCAAGCAGATCCTTCTCTCCCTCCTACCCCTTGTCAGTGCCATCTGCTCTTCTGGTTCCTGTCCCCATGGGGGGGTAGATTGCAGAACGACACAGTACTTGTCTCGTCTCCCCAAAAAACGACCAGCTAAACTAAATTGCAAGGGAAGCGACCGTCAAGGAGCCCAGCCCATCGGGGCGATTTTCAAATCCAGGGCTCTGTCCTTTAACCCTGCCTAGACTCTCCCATTGGGTTCCTCCTAGTAAATACTCTAGGTGGGAAAGGCAGGGACGAAGCTATGAAAGGTCACGGGAATGGCTGCGTGAAAACCAGCCGGGCACCGAAAAAAGACCGAGAGGAAGACAAGAGCAGCTGCTCCAGGGCCAAAGCCTGGAGAAGCCTGAGCGGCCGGAGGAGGGCCGAGGGCGGAGGGGGTCCATCTTGGACACAGGCTGAAGGTAAAAGGGCAGCTGGGCCTGGGATGGGGAAGCCTAGGATGAACGGCGGCTCCAGTCCACCACGGGGAAGACAGCCGCGGCTGGCGGGAACTGGACAAGTGCTGCCGGGAAGAGAAGGCTCCGCGGGAGCCCGAGGGAGGCAAGGCCCCCGCCGCGCGCCCACCTGCGAGTAGGAGCACTTCTCGGAGTCGCTGCCGCCCAGCACGGCGCACGCCTCATTCTCCAACTCCTCGTCCTCCTCAAGGACGTCGACCAGCGATACCACGGGCTCCAGTTCCGACTGCCGCCCACCGGGACCCTCAGCTCCGGCCATCCTCAACTGTCACAGGACCACAGCTTTGCCCCGGCGGAGGCGGGAAAAGCGACCACGAGAGGCGTGGCCGGAGGAGGCGGGTGCTGAGTGCCAGAAACCAATCCTAAAGCAAGAAAGCCAAGGAAGGGGAGGAGCGACTTCCAACAAACGGAAGTCGCTCCTCTCCATGCTCCCGCCTGCTCCCGCTGCGAGCTGGTTTCCGCTTCCGGGTGGTACTCTCAAGTGGCGTGTTCTGGAAGCACAGTGGTTGCCATGGAGGTACTGGGCGAGTACGTTGGGTTGGACGGGCAGCGGCAGCAGCTACGGGTGCCCTGTGAGGCGTGGAGCGACGCCGACCCTTTCCAGGGCCTATTGTCCGGCGTAGCCCAGATGAGGGAGCTGGTGGCCGAACTCTTGGGCCCCCTGGAACAGCGGGAAGCGCGGAACCGGGTGGCGGCGGCCCCAGGCGAGGCCTTGGACGGTGAGCTCTGAAAGGGTGGAGGGCGGGGAAGAGGAGCTCGGGAAAAATCTGTTTCGGGAGCCCGTGTAAAGTATCGGACTTGAAGAAAGTGAGCCTCAGGAGGGTAAAAATTCCACCTAAAAATTGTTGACACCTTCCGCCGCATCTGGGGGGAATCTGGGCTGATTTATCTGGGCTGCTTCGACCTAACATTTTCGCGACTCTATTTCTCTTCATTTAGCTCTCTCTCAAACACACACACACACACGCGCGCGCGCGCGCGCGCGCTGAACTGCCTACTTTGTGCCAGGGAGTTTTGGAGAAAGAATGAGGCGAATGCGACTCTGTTACTCTCCCTGTGGACCTCAGTGGTGCGGGTTAGGTAATAAAGAGCGGCAGTGTGCTCCCAGGACCATCTGTATCTGCAAACCGAGAGAGCCCGGGAAGGCTTCAGAGAGGGCATGACTTGAGCTGGGTGTCGAAGGATGAAAGGGAGTTTTACAAGGTGGGAAATTGCAAACGTGTGGAGGATAGCCGTCTGTCAAAGAACAGGAACAGGTTTTGAAGGTTGAGATAGATTTCAGTTTAATTAGCAAGCTTTAAGACTCCCAGGCACTGCTCTCCCATATCCCAGTTTTGTAGGTGAAGTTTGAAAGTAGAAACGTGAAATTTAACAGCTTTAATATTTTTTAAAATCTTGTCTTGAATGCAGAAATAAGTAAGTACATTTTGACTACCCTGAAGAACCTAAAGAACTAAATATTGGAGTTAGGGCTTAACTCCTCTGTAGAATAGTGAAAACTCTGTACTTTCCTTTTCCATCTTGATTACTTCTTTTTTTATATAATTTTCTTTTAATTTTAATTGTTGTTCAAGTGCAGTTTTCTGTCTTTTACTCCCATCCCAGCCCACCCACCCAGCCCTCCCCACCTCCCTCCCATTTCCACCCCTCCTAGTTTTTGTCCATGTGTCCTTTATACTTGTTCCTGTAAACCCTTCCCCTTTTCCCCTGAAATTCCCTTCCCTCTCCCATCTGGACACTGTCAGCCTGTTTTCTATTTCATTGACTTTGGTTATATTTTGCTTGTTTGTTTGTTTTGTTGTTTAGGTTCCTGTTAAAGGTGAGATCATATGGTATTTGTCTTTCACCGCCTGGCTTATTTCTTGACTACTTCTTGATAGTTGCAAACAATGCAAAGGAGACGTTTTGCAACATTACACTGAGTTCAGATCGTGTATCTGGAATGAAGTCCTGTGTCGTGGCTCCAGAAGTACCTCTCTAATCTGTTGAACATGTTGGCATAATTACAAGAGTAGAGCTAGAGTCATTTTTCAAAATCTGCCGTTGCTATTGGAAAAATAGCTGCCACCTGCTCTGTTAATGGTGGGTCAGTAATTAGGAACATGTTTTTCTATTTTTTGCTTAACAAAATCCCTATAAAGCTTAGGTTTGAGTTACCTCTGTTAAATAAAGTGATAAAGATAAAAATGGTGAATTTTATGTTACATGAATTACATCTCAACAAGTAATGTACAAAATAAAGAATTACACATATTAAGGAAAAGTGGTAGAACTTAACACTAAAAGTATAAATAATCCAATTACCAAATATACAAAGGATTTGAGTAGATAATCCTTCCAATATGTGAGGCCAATAAGCACATGAAAAGATGTTCAGCATCATTGGCCATCAGGGAAATGCAGATCAAATCGACACGCCTGCTACAATGGCTATAATCAAAAAAGAACAGTAACAAGTGTTGGCTAGGATATGAAGAAATTGGAGCCCTCAAACGTTGCTGGTGAAAATATAAAGCAGCCTACTTCTTTGGAAAAGAGCTTGGCAGTTCCTCAAAAAGTTCAATACAAAGTTACCGTCTGACCCAGCAATTCCACTCCTAGTTCAACCAAGAGAATTGGAAACATGTTCACACAAAAACTTATACAGTAATGTCCATACAGCATTGTTCATAATAGCTGAACAGTGGAAACAGCACAGACGCTCATCGACTGATGAGTGGCCGACAAACTGATATATCATATAGTGGAATGTGGTTCCTAGCAAACAGGAACAAAGTGCAGGTGCATGCTACAGTGTGAATGAACCCTGAAAACATGCTGAGCGAAAGAAGCCAGATTCAGAAGGCCACCTATTGAATGATCCCATCTTTGTGAAATGTCCAGAATGGACAAATCTATGGAGATAGAAAGTAGGTTAGTGGTTGCCAAGGACTGAAGGGAATAGAAGTGACTGCTCATGGGTGTGGGAGTTCTCTCTGGAATGACGAAAGTGTTTTAGTATTAAATATTGGTGGCAATTGCACAACCTTGTGAATATACTAAAAATGAATAAGCTGTGTACTTTAAAAGCGAATTTTATGGTTACATGAATCTTCAAAAAAAGGGATAGAAAGGAAAGGTTTTAAACACCACAATGACTGAAATCTCTTTAATGATACACACTTCAAATCTGGAATGTGCCTGGTTTTATTAATCCTGAAGTAAAATGGTCTCGTTTTCAACCATTTTAATTATATTTCTTTCAACCACTGAACATATTGTCATACAACAAATGTTTATTTTAAAAGGTGATGAAGAAGATGATGCAGAAGATGAAAATAACATTGATAACAGAACTAACTCAGATGAACCATCTGCAAAACGGCCCAAACCACCACCTTAACAATAGCTTTTACGAGTGTTAACAGACTGCCGCCACGCTCGGTTCGGCAGCACATACACTAGATTGGAACAGTGCGAAGAGGATTGGCATGGCGCCTGCACACACAGATGCGTGAAGCGTTCCAAAAAAAAGACTGCAACTCTGTCTTAGTGATCACTGACACTTAAGGAAGACTTCTGTTCTAATTTGTTTTGTTTCCCTGGGACACTTTTGTTAAAGAGAAGCAAACTTTATTCTGTTTCCAGCCAAGAAAGATACAATAAATGTTCAGAAATCAATCTGTTTTCTTGAATAAGAAATTTCAGACCATGGAAATAATATAGAACACTTTATAATGTATAAAATCCTCTGAGTTGGCAACTGAATTTGTGTTATTTTCTACTTTTTGAATTAATTTGTGTGATGTCTACATCTTTTAACTTCAGTTTCTGTTATAAAAAGTAATGTGGTTCGTGGTCAAAAATATTTCAAAGAACTGACACGAGCAAGTGATGAAATTGGGTAGTGAGTATAGGAATGGCAGTCTGTATCATAGGATTGTACACTTGAAACCTAGATAATTAACCAGTGTCACCTCAGTAAATTTAACTCTTTAAAAGATGGCAGTTTAAGTGGAAGGAAAACTGGAACGGACAGAAGAACTGAAGGAAGATAAAGAGCTGTTGAAAGAAACCCAAGGAAACCTCCAGTTCATGCCCACACCCAGTATACAGACATCCAGAGATGATGCGACTCTGAACACACAGGCGGGCCAGCAGTCTGTTCACAGTTACGAGTGCACAAAGCAGAGTTTATTCTTGTATTATTATTTGTTAATTGTATATTCCATACGTACAACACTAAACCTACTTTTGCCCCCACCTGTGTGTTTAATCTGTACCTTAAGAGCACCAAATGGGTGTTCTTTTATACCATGATATGTCATATACACACACACTCACACATACAGCCTGAGTAAGTCTGCATGGACTGTAACCTCGATACTTCTTGTCAGCCTGTAGCCATACTGCTTTTGCTTAACAAAGGGCTATTTTAAAACCTTGAGGTGTTGTCCTTTCTTGTCCGTGTAACTAAGGCATTTTTTATTTACTATGCACATTTCCTGATTCGTTTAGATAACTAAAATGCCAAGAAATTAAGTAGCTGTACCTAATGAGATACAAATAGTCGTTGATTTTTAGAGTTGGAAGTAACCTTATATAGGTGTTCTATGGTTATTTCAGAGATAAATTGAATCTTAGAATCTGTTTGCCCTGAGTTACAGAACTATTGGCAGAGCTGGGTTGTAAACATAGTGTTAAAAAGATTACCATAGTACTATCCCAATTACAGATTCTGAAATCTGTAGCTTACAAAGTACATGCCATAAAGGAAACGGATTTACATAGTGTTCCATGTTTTTAAGGTATTGTTTTACTTGGGACATCAATCAACCTTCCACTAAGTACTCTTATGTAACCAAAACATTGCCAACTAGAAAGTTGTATACAGATGCTCTTTGATTTATGATGGGGTTTATATCCCAATAAACTCATTATAATTTGAAAATATAAGTTGGAAATGTATTTAACGCCCTTACCAAACAGCCTGATCTACCTTAAACATGCTCAGAACACTTACGTTAGCCTGTAGTTGGGCAAAATCGTCTCGCTTCCACCGCCCAGCACAGAAGAGGAATGCACCACATATTGCTAGCCTGGGAGAAGATCAAAATTCAAAATTTGAAGTAAGGTTTCTACTGAAAGCATTTTGCATTATGTGAAAGCATTCACATAATCATAAGGACAGAAAAATCGTAAGTTCAGCCATTCTAAGTCAGAGACTGTATGTAAATGATCAGAAATTATCTTGTTTGTTCAGTTTATTATGTCTCTAATATCGGTACCTCAGCTTAATGACTTAAAATTATCTTTTATCTTTTTAGGATATAATCCATAAAAATAGCATACTTGTGTAATTAAAATAGTTCATATTTTTTAATTAAGAGCTAAACTTTGCTCCTGAATATTTTGTTTCCTTCTTTGTTTAGTAAATATGTTTATAAAGAAGAAATTTCAAGATATCCACACTTGGGAGTCAGTGTTTTATGGTCTGGGTTATAGGTTTTATTGAGCTTTTCCTGTAGTACTGATTTTAATTCTAAAACTGTCTTCTTCATAAGTGAGCCATATATGTGGCAAAAAAAGTCAGTTTGAAGGACCAGCATAGAAAAAAGGCCTCGTAAGGGTGCACACGTTAGCCACAAGCGAGCAGAACACAGTCTAGTTGCCTTTCAGATCTGGGCCCAGTGACTTCTTTTGCCTGTCTACTTTTCTCATCCTTTAGGTCTCAATATAAATATTTCCTCCAGTAGACATTTCCTAGACAAGGTTAGGTCCTTGTGCTGCGTGGGTCTGTGCCCCTAGCACCCTGTATTTCCCCCTAATAATACGAAATGTACTATAAAAGCATTATTGCTTCAGCTACTCAGAATTTTTTTAACTTGTATGAAGAAGGCCTGGACTTGTAAAGGAAATAAAGTTTATGGCTTCTTCCAAATGAGAAAATCAGTTAGACATCTGTGGCCCTCGGTTTATGATGCTCCTTTTACCTAGTTCCTATCTAGCCTATTAAAGATAACACCTGTCACTGGAATTGTTCAATCTGTATAAGTATAGACGATTCCTTGGGTTTTTTTTGTGAATTTTTATTGATTTAAGAGAGAAAACATTGATTTGTTGTTCCACTTATTTATGCATTCATTGGTTGATTCTTGTGGGTGCCCTAACCAGGGACTGAACCTGCGACCTTGGTGTATGGAGATGACACTCTAAGCAACTGAGCACCCAGTCAGTACTAAACTTTTATGAGAGTTTATTTGAGCCAAACTGATGACATGCCGGGAAACACGATCTTAAATGCTCCAGAATATAATTTCTTATATAGCAGTAAGAGTCATACCTAAGATATCCTAAAAACCTAGATTTTTTAACTCAGTTGTCAGTCACCATGTGGTAATAAAATGTATACAAAAAATTCCTGTTTGCCTTGGCTGGTGTGGCTCAGTGAAGTGAGTGCCAACCTATGAACCGAGGGGTCGCTGGTTCAGTTCCCAGTCAGCACACGCCTGGGGTGCAGGCCAAGTTTCTGGGTTAGGGGCATGGGAGAGGCAACCAGTCCATGTATCGCTCACATACATCGTTGTTTCTCTCCCTTTCCTTCTCCCTCCCTTCCCATCTCTCTAAAAATAAATAGTCTTTTAAAAAAAGAAAAGAAATTCCTATTTGAATTGTGGTTGAGCACTGCAAAGTTCAAAGCTGTATTACCATAAATGCAGCTAGTGATAGTTTCAAGTAAAATCAACATTAATTAAATTATACTACAGTCATTCTTGTGATCATTTTTCTTGGATATCTTAAGTATATAGTAGGCAGAGTATGAAATTCTTACCAAAATTGAAGAATATGGGGATAGGCAAAAGTAGGTTTACAGTTGAGCCCTGACTGGTGTAGCTCAGGCAGTTGGGTACCACCTGGCAGACCAAAAAGTCACCAGTTTGATTCCTGGTCAGATCATGCCTGGGTTGCAAGCCAGGTTCCTGGTTGGGGGCATGCTAGGGGTATGCGAGAGGCAACCAATTGATGATTCTCTCCCTCTTCTTTTTTCCTCTCTTCTCCTCTCCCTAAAAATAAATAAATATTTTTTTTAAAAAAAGTAGGTTTACAGTTGAGTATGCAAAATGCAGTTTATTCTTTTATTTATTTCTGTATTATTTATATAACCGGAAACCTATTTTTGCCCACCCTTGTATTTATGAAATAACGCTCAGTTTTATTTTAACAAATGAGAAACATTGGTTTTTGTGATGAAGTTGGGTCTTTTCTCACTACTTAGAATGTAATATTGGGCTGGCCAAAAAGTTCATTATATATTTTCATTTCCACCAATAACTTTATTGATTTGGACATTTTGAGTCTGTTGGCTTTCTCCCACTATTGGTTTCTAGTGGGTAGAGCCCAGGGGTGCTGCTAAACATCTTCCAATGCATAAGACAGTCCCACAGCAAAGAATTATTTGGCCAAAATGTCAGTAGTGCCAAGAAACTTTGCAAACCACTTTTGACACATTCGATCAGTTACAGCACCTTCTCTATCCACTGCACAAAACTTTTTTTGCATTTCAGTTGCATTTGTACCTTTCTTGAAATAATACAGCACAGTATACCAAAAATGTTGCATATCTTCATCTTCAATATTAAAATGGCAGCACAAGAATTCACCAATTTTGGTAAGTTTTTTTTAAATGCATGCAGATATGACAGCTGTCACAATACAATATACCAAAATTGTTTCGAGTAAGTTAAAGACAACTAAGGGCTACTAGAGCTAGCTTATGGAAAAAAACAATGGACTTTTTGGCCAACCCAATAAATTTAGGTAGATTGAAGAGTTTTAGTGTAAAGAACAAAACCATAAAAGTACTAAAAGGAAATGGAAAAATAGTTTTTATAATTCCAGAGTGAGGAAGTTTTCCTAACCAGAGTTTTTGAAAATCAAAAAACCATAATAAAAAAGATTAGTAAATATGATTATATAATGTTTCTGAACTTTCTGTAAGGTTAAAAAACAAAGGGAAAAAGTATTTCATATTTTCAGCACGGATGACTAAGAATTCATTCCTTTTATGAATCTCACATGTACCAGTCAGAAAGAATAGAAATGGGCAAAGAAAAGGAACAGCAAGATCACAAGAAGTATACATGGCTTTTAAATGAAAAAAATGTGCCACTTCCAGGAAATGAAAATTAAAATACAATGCAATACGGTTTTTCACTTTTCAGACTGAAAGATCAAAAGTTTAGATGCAGTATTGAGCTGGAAAGGATGTGAAGGTCTGTAATATATTGATGTTGAGTGCAACTTGGTATAAGCTCTTTGAAAGTTAAGTTGGCAGTTCTGTTCCAATGTTAAAATATATGTGCTCTTAGACTCAGCAATTTCACTTATAGAAATTAATCCTATAGATAACAGCAACATGTGCACAGATCTGTTACAAAATTATTTACTGCAGCCTTATTCTTAGTAAGAAAAGGCAGTAACACAACCTGAATATCCCTCAGAAGACCCTGTTAAATAAAAATAATATATTTGTTACATTAAACATTTGTGCAGGCATTAAAATGATCAAGGTATAGCTCTACGTGTTGTTAAAGATCAATCTCTAGGATATGATGTTAAATGAAAACTAGCAAACTACAGAAACTGTGTAGAATGCTACTATAAAGACTATTGGCTGGATATGCTTATAATTTCTCTGAAAGGGTAATCAAACTGCTTGTAGAGAGAGTAGGGGTCAGGAGTGAAAGGGAGATTTTTCATCATACAGTCTTTTTGTTCTCTTTTCATTTAAAAAAATCATGTTGCATGTTTTTATACACAAACACAGAAGAAGTTATTGTGGAATCTGCCGCCGCCGCCGCAGCTGCTGTGACCTGCCAGGACAGCTGTGCGGCCGAGCATCCCTAGGCATCACGTGAGAAGGTGCTGACCACTCTCTCCAGCCCCTGCCAAGTACGTCTCATCCGCCGCACAGCCAGCGTGAGATCCCTGCAGGTACAAGGTGGGCACCATGGCCGAGAACATTAACTGCCACCACTGCAGTGACCCCCTGCAGGGGAAGAACTACGTGGAGAAGGATGGCCACCGCTGCTGCTTGAACTGCTTCGACAAGTTCTGTGCCAACACCTGTGTGGAATGCCACAAACGCATCAGTGCGAACTCCAAGGAGGTGTGCTATAAGAACTCCTACTGGCACAGCTCCTGCTTCTACTGCTCCAAGTGCCTGCACCCCTTGGCCAATGAGACCTTTGTGGCCAAAGACAACGAGATCCTGTGCAACAAGTGCAGCAAGCTGGAGGACTCCCCTACGTGCAAGGGCTGCTCACAGCCCATCGTGGCCGGCGATCAGAATGTGGAGTACAAGGGGACCGTCTGGCACCAGGACTGCTTCACCTGCAGCGGCTGCAAGGAAGTCATCGGGACTAGAAGCTTCTTCCCTAAAGGGGAGGACTTCTACTGCGTGACTTGCCACGAAGCCAAGTTTGCCAAGCAGTGCGCGAAATGCAACAAGGCCATCACATCAGGAGGAGTCATGTACCAGGATCGGCCCTGGCATTCCGAGTGCTTTGTGTGTGCTAACTGCTCTAAGAAGCTGGCCGGGCAGCGTTTCACCACTGTGGAGGACCAGTATTACTGTGTGGATTGCTACAAGAACTTTGTGGCCAAGAAGTGTGCTGGGTGCAAGAACCCCATCACTGGGTTCGGTAAAGGCTCCAGTGTGGTGGCCTACGAAGGACAATCCTGGCACGACTACTGCTTCCATTGCAAGAATTGCTCCGAGAACCTGGCCAACAAGCGCTTTGTTTTCTATCAGGAGCAAGTGTATTGCCCTAACTGTGCCAAAAAAGTTATCAAGTGACAGGATCTCCTGTCCCATAAAACGGAATTGAGTTCCATTCCTTGTGTCCTCACCCTCTGCCCTGCACCATCCCTAGGAAAAGAGCAGCCTTTGACCTCTTTAAAGTTGTTCCTTCTGTCTTTTCTCCCATTTTATAATATTAAATAAGGGCACGCGGCAATCAGTCATTAGAATGTAGCAAAAAGCAACTCTGCAGCAAAGATAATTTTGTGGTGGTTGCAGTCAAAAAACGAACACTTAGATCGACTCCTCTGCATGTTTAACGTGGACCGGAAAAGTGCTCACCAGTTAGCTGTTTAGTGATGTAAGTGAGACGCCTTAGAGAGCAAGTCCCCGTAGATGCCCTCCCTGGCTCAGCTGGGCCACCACATCCTCACACAGCACAGAACGGCTGCAGTGGCTGCTCCAGCCCACTGCTCACCGTGTTCTGGGAGGAGAAAGAAAACTCACCAAAATGCATGGCTTAACTCCCTCATCAAAACCTCGTCTGTTCCTTTGTGCTTTTGGTTCCCTAATACGAATTTCCAGAAAATTAACGTTTGAACTTAGCTGTAATTCGAATATTTTATTTTTTGACCGAGAGGGGAAGGGAGAGAGAAAAAGAGGGAGACAAACACGGATGTAAGAGAGAGCCACCAGTCGGTTGCCTCTCATACTCACCCCAACCAGGGACCAAACCCACAGCCCAGGCACGTGTGCTGAGTGACCTTCACTTTGCAGGATGACAGCCGACCAACGGAGCCACTGTGGCCAGAGCCTTAGCCGCAGCTCTCCGCTGACCTTTTCCCCAGGCTGATGTTCGAGTTCCCCGTGTGCCCTGTTTTCTGAACGTTCCTAACTTTCGAGCATGGAGCGTGCAGGCCATTTGGGAAATGTAAACAGATCTGAGAGAACAAGCCTGCTTCAGAAGAACATCGTCCTAGCGAATACTTCTGAAAACCGAACAAAACTAACCCAGCTGTCCTGGGCTTTTTAACTAATATTTTTGTTTTAATAGCAGCATAGTTAGGTTTGGAGACTTGCGTGGAAGTATTGTAGGACCTCACACATGTTCCTGCAGTTTTGAAATCATCCCACAGAAGTAACCATAAAACTCTGGAGGGGCAGCTGAGCAGGGGCCAGGACTGTGACAACAGGGATGTGGCGAGTTGACTCCCTTGTGACACCGTTGTCAGCTCTTTGTCCCTGCGTTAAAGGGGCCCTCCAGCCTCCCTTCTCTCATGATTGCTGGGACTATTCCTCAGGAGTGGAACTGCACCTCTGAGGGAGGGGGACGTTGCCATCCTCACAGGCACATTTCCATGTAGTGCTTACCTAAGAGGCGGGAGCACCTGCCTACTGTATTCCAGCTGTGCTGTGACGTTACACAGTAGAATGAGACGACCGCAAAGGGAACGTGTAATGACAGTGCATATTATTAACACACAGCAGTGCTTAGAGAAGCCAGTGCCTCATTCCTACATTGTGTCATTAGCTATGACCATTTAATGTTTCAGTGTATCCTTACACAAATGAAGCAGCATATGAAGAAAAATTTCTGTGAAACTTTCAATTTTTGCTTTTTAAAAGTTGTGCTTTATTTACTTATTAATCCTTATCTAAGAATATTTTCACTGAATTTAGAGAGAAAGGGACATCGGTGTGAGAGAGAAATACTGATCAGTTGCCTCCCATACACTCCCCAGTCAGGGATCAAATGCACAACCTAGGTAAGTGTCCTGACCAGGATTCGAAGCCACAACCTCTTGGTATATGGGGTGATGACACTCCAGTCAACTGAGCCACCTGGCCAGGCCCTAAAGCCATATTAACAGTTTAAAGCATCACTAAGTAATTCAGGGCAAAAATGAACCAATTCAGACTTTTTAAAAAATCCACATTTCCCAACTGACTACTACTTTGCCAGAATAGAGAATAGAGTGTGACTTCTAAAGAGGCGAGGAAAATTGGACTAAATATGAGGTAGGATACCAGAAAAAAAAGGTGGGAGATGTTTCTAAAACTGATGTGCCTAGTGTTAACCTTGAAAAAACTGCCTTCTAGCCAATGCATTCTTCTCAAACTATTAAATAAATTTCAGCGTCGCTGCAAGAATTCCATTCTCGGGCGAACTTTGGGGTCAGAATTGCTCTGTTAAAGACATGGCCCAGGAACCAGTGAGTGCTTGACAGTAAGCGTCTATGGAGATCTTTTAAAGGTAGTTCACATTGGAGCCGTTGCGGTCCAGTTTTAAATGGAAATTTACTCTGGTGCCAAAAATTCTGCTGGAGATAGAAGCAACTTCTAGAAAAACATTACTAGTTGAAATGAGTGTTACAGGGCCGAGGAATGGCCTAGAACCCCAGGGCACTGAATGGCTTGCTGGTGTCCTGGGAGTCGTCCTGACGCTTGGTGCGCGTGCTGGGCAGTTAGGAAGCCATCGTCACTGTTGTAACGAGAACATCTCTGGGCTCTGGCCACCACCCAGCACATACCGCTTGTTTGGGAATGTGTTGTTTTTCTCTGCATCAGCAAAGAAAATCCCAAGACAGCCAACATAACAAGAATTGGTGGCAATAATACATTGGGAGACTCATTTTAAATCTTGGCCTTGAAATGAATCTATCAGTACCTGCTGAAACCTCGGAGTTTAATAACCAGACCTACCTAGTATGTGTGACAGTTTATGCTCTGCACTTGGTAAATGTCAACTTGAACCTTCTATGTTGCAGGCACTGTTCTAGGCATGGGGCATATAGCAGTGAACAAATACAACCCCTCCCCTGCTGGAGTTTAGATCCTGACAAAACCTATGTCTCATGATGTCATGTGATGAGTCCTGTGGAGAAAAACGGGAGGGGCCACTGCTCGGAGGCAGCCTCACTCAGCAGACAGTGGAGCAGAGGTCTGTAGACTGTGCTGAAGCAGGCCAGGCCCCAGCACCCAGGCAAAAAGTACCTGAGCGCAAAGGCCCTGAAACAGGTTTTTCTGGTGTGTTCTAGAATCAACAAAAAAACCAGTGTGGCTGAAATGGAGTCAGGTTCTCCGAGTATTAGAAAATGAACCAAAGGTCAAGGGCCACTTACTTATGACCGTATGCCTTGTTAAGGACTTTGGCTTTCATTCTGAGGAGGGTTTTTGAGAGGAGTAGCACTTTAAAAGGACCCCTCCCCAGCTGTTGTTTGGTGGTAGTCTTGCAGTAGATTTAAGGAGCAGATTTTGGTGGGTGGAGAGACCCGCAACTTGGTTAGACATCTTAGTGAATATCAAGTTGGCAGTTGGATATTCGGGTCTGGAGCTCAGGAGATACAGGGTGGTGATGTGTGAGCATTTAAAGACATGAGCCTGAGAGAGGTGGCCGAAGGAGTGCAGAGAAGAGGGAACTGGGGCAGATCCCCCAGGGGGACCCAGCGAAGGCGACAGGAGAAGCTGGTGAGGAAGAGGAAAAGCCAGGACAGTATCTAGAACTGGGCTAATACATAGTAGCTACCAGGCACTTGTGGCTATTCAAGTTATAACTGAAATTTTAAATCCAGTTCCTCGGTCACATTAGCCATATCTCAAGGCTCATTTCACGGGGCTGGTGGCTGCTGATTTGGGCCGCACACATGCAGAGCACTGCCACCTCCACTAAAGTTCTGGTGGTACTGATGCCGAAGTCAACAGAAGAAATATCTCAAGGAGAGGAAACATGTCAAAACTGCTAACAAGTAATTTGAGGACTGAGACTTGACCAAGAGATTTAGTTATGTGTAAGTTACTGGCCACCACTTGACAAGAAAGCAGTTTTGGGGGGTGGGCAGCAAAAACCTGGTAAAACTATTCCGGATAAACTGGAGAAGAGGAATTGGAGTCAGTAAATATAGATACCTCAGTTTAATAGAGCTAGGAGATAAATTTCACCTTTCCCTCTTTACCAAAAGAGGGCTTTTAACTATTAAATAATCATTTTAATGTAATAGTAATAATCAAAACAAAATAGTAATAATCAAACTTGGATAATTCCTAAATAATAAAAAAAAACATTAACTCTGCAATCATTACATTTGGAAATAATGCATTACTCCTACTGTAATTACTTTAATATTTATACTACCAAAGCAATAGTATCTTGAAAGATAGGGATGAACTGAGCATTTATTTACCAAACCTCAAAATACTAAAATCTGGCCCTGGCTGGCGTGGCTCAGTGGATAGAGGGCTGGACTGCAAGGAAGAGGGTCACTGGTTCGATTCCCAGTCAGGGCACATGCCTGAGTTGCAGGCCAGGTCCCCAGTAGGAGGCACTCGAGAGGCAATCACACATTGATGTTTCCCTCTCCCTCCCTTCCCCTCTCTCTAAAAATAAGTAAAATCTTTTTAAAAAATTCTAGAATCTGAAGCATAAGAGATAGTCTACTTCAACAAAAAGGAATTACTACTTTACAAGTGACAAGTTCACACACCTTGCATTATATCAAACATTTGTAAAACAGAAAGTAACATAATTTTCTTAAATCATTTCCAAACTCTCACTGCTTCATGACTAACCAGATAAAACAAGAAACTGCTCAGTGATTTTCCTCAAATTATCCTTTTTTTTGAGAAGCAGTGTAGAGGAATGACAGAGCCAGAGATCTGAAGCCAGACATCCAGGGTTCAAATCCTGGCTCTTCCACTTACTTGCTGTGTGACCACCGGCAGGTTATTTCCTGTGTGCTTGTTTTCTCAGTTTCCTCTTCTGTGAAATGGCACTAGTACCAGTACATACCTGCCTCATAGGGCCATCGTGAAGAATGAATGTAAATCACTCAAAGCAGTGCCTACAGCATACTACAGTGCTCCCTGACTTGCAACGGTTACAGCTCAAACCCATCTCGAACTGGAAATACAAGTCTGGCTGGCTGGCCCTGCACACTGAAAGGCCGCGGTTCAGCTCCGTCAGGGCACATGCCTGGGTTGCATGCTAGGTCCCACAGTAGGGGTGTGCAGGAGGCAACCATGTTTCTCTTCTCCCCTTCCCCTCTCTAAACATAAATAAAAATCTTTTTAAAGAAAATGTAAGTCAAAAATGCATTCAACACACCTAACCCACTGAACCTCAGAGCGTAGCCTAGATTACCTTCAACGTGCTCTGCACACATCAGCCTAGTTGGGCAAATCACCTCGCTGCCCACCGCCCAGCGTCACAAGGATTGTACTGCATACTGCGAGCCCAGAAAAAGGTGAAAACTCAAAGTACCGTTTCTACTGATCGCATTGCTTTCACACCATCATAAAGTGGAAAAATCTTGTCGAACTTTGGTAAGTTGGGGAATGTCTGTACTTAGCTAATACTCAAAAAACGTGAGTGATGGGGCTGTGTAACCCTCACAGAAACAGGTATTTCAAACCACCGCTTATTTCGAAGATGCCATGTTCTGTAGCAGAAGGGAAGTCATTTCAGGAACTAGACCTATGGAGGTGGTAAAAGAAGGAAATGGGACTAATTAGAGAAGAATCTGATCTTGCTGCTTTTGAGCTGCAAACGTACTTGCTTTATCTTTCAAGTAAAAGATGGCTGTGGAATATGCAGCCTTCCATTGTGTTCATATCAGTCTTGTTGAAGTTTGAGGCTGCTAGAAACTTTTAGATTTTCAGTAGCTCATACAAATTGAGAAAAACCTTGCTCAGCCCTGACCAGTGTGGCTCAGTTGGTTGAGTGCTGGCCTGCGGACAGCAGGGTCTCAGGTTCAATTCCCAGTCAGGGCACATGTCTGGGTTGCAGGCAGTTGGGGGCCTGCGAGAGGTAACCACACATCCGATGATGTTTCTCTCTATTCCTTTCTCCCTCCCTTCCCCTCTCTAAAAATAAATTTAAAAAATCTTTTTTAAAAAAGGCATCAGATGCCTGGTTATACCTCTGGCTGTGCCACCTACCAGCTGTGACCTTTGGCAAATAACTTTCCCACCTCGGTGTTCTCACTTGTAAAACCTAGATAATTGTTAGCTCATAGGGTTGTTACAGTAAGTGGCTTAATTCAAGTTCTTAGAACAGGGCCCAACAGAGTAAGCACCAAAAAATGTTGATTATTAAAATCTGTCAGTGAAACATTTCCCTGGTATTAATGACATAACTGTATAAAAATATATCTTGATCTCACCCAGAAAAAAGAAAAACTCCTAAAATCTAATATTTCCATTTTTAGTTATTTGTATTGGTACCAGACATGAGGTAGTAAGTACAGATGCACAGGAGGAAGTACAAGGATCACATCTTCATGCAACTAACCTATCGCCTGAGGACCAGCCCTTAGGCTATAAAAGGATATCTGGATGGCGACTTGATAGCATCCTTCAGAGAGCTATCCCACAGCTGACGGGCACTGGACCAAATATTTCATTGCACACCTTGTTTCCATATTCTATACGTTAGACTTCTCAACATTCAAATATTTAGACTCTTCCCAAGATTGTTTTTAAATCAGTACCATTAATAATGGTAGTTAATTAATAATGCCAGTAGCATTACCAAGAGGAGGAACAAATCCTGCATATCAAGAGCAATCACCTCAATAATTTTATACCAATTTCTCACAAGCATAAATAGTTGGCTTACAAAAGGATGAACTGGTATTTTAGTTTGAAGAATTTTAAAGCAGGCAAAGTATAAAATTTAAATTTTATGACCATGTTTGGACCTTCTTACGTGTTAAACACAATAGAAATGTTTGTATTCATTTCCCCCCCCAAAGAAAAAATTTCTGAACCATCACTATGTTTCACAGTAGAATAAAAATAACAGACACGATTTTACTTCCAAAATCTGAAGTCATCAACATGATTTTGTAGTACTGTATCTCAGGCTTTACCTAAAATTTCCTTATTATTCAGTTAAAGACAGCCCCCTAGTCACATTTTTAAAAAAGCCTCTGCCCCACCACAACTTCCTGAGATCTGTGGAAAAACAGTCTTGTGATCAGGTTCCATATTCTACTGGCAGTTTTGTAATCAAGAGGAAAAAACGGTGACTGATTTTATGTCTCAATCAGTTGTAGTCTGCTGATCTGATTAGAAGCCTTGACAAATGCCTGATGGCGATTGCAAATAACTGCCAAGCATATGGGGATAATACAGTAGCCCACCGTTTTGGGGTCAGCTCGTGTACAAGAATAGAGGAACAAAAACATCTGTAAGTAAGGTATCAGAAAAATAATTGTCCAAAACCAAAATGGTAGGGAGAGTAACCGAGCTTTCAAGGAGTGTGTCCACGTGGTCCCTTCTAGGGGCTCATCTGGGTGCTGCTGAATGTGTTCCAAGGCCAGTCTGTTGTAAGTCTCATTGATTTCAAACACGTAGTAAAATGCGGCTGCACTTGCTAACAGATACAATCCCACTCCAATCCATCCCATCCGCTGACGGAAATTCATCATTCTCCATGCTCTGTGCCTTTAAAGTTAAAAAATTAGAAGATACAGTTAAGGTCTAGTAATGCTGCCATGGCACCCATTCCAAGTGTACTTCCTTTATTTCTAATGAGTTCTAAATACCCTACTGCCGCATTTACAGTTTAAGACAAAATCACATTCATTAAGACATGTAAACAACGTACAGGTTGTCTTATGTAATAGTTATGAGGAATTATAAAAAGTTTCGGTATATACTAACTCTGCCCTACGTGAATTCCACAGAATAAATTACTACAATCTGGCTTACAAAGATACAGTACGCCTTCCATTAAGCGACGGGAATTAAAGTGGTTTCCTACGGAACATTTCAATTTTACAGTTCAAATGCTTTCTGACTTAATAGTATTGCTTCAGACGTGAACACTTGGTTCTACAAGTCAAAGCAACGTCGGGGCCCCCAAGTCAAGACAGTAACTCTTAAACACTTACAATGGTCCCGAGAATCTTCCTGTTCCCACGGCAAGCGTTAAAGAGTCACTCAGTTCTGAATAATCGGGTAGATTTGGCATGTCAGAGAAAGCCACCATAAAAGAAATCCCCGGGGTCACCGGCTGGGAGAACGGTGAACGCGACCAGCCTGGAGCACAAGCTAATTGTGATTAAGCACGGCGTGACTGCGGCGGGTCTCGCGGCGGATCGGCCCCCGGCGCTGCTCCCGGAGCCCCCAGGCTCTGTCACCCGGCCCAGCCAGGAGATTCCCTAGCCGACCCCGCCCCCTGTCACGCTGCAGCACCCGCGGGCCGCGACCAGGGCTGCGCAGGCGGTGTCAGGCCCCGGCCTCTCTGCCTTGCAGCACCAGGATCCCAGTGCCGGGCAGCGGCCACTGGCCGAGCCTGCAGAACTGGGCAGGCCCGGGATCTCACCTTCCTGTCCGGGTTGGCCCGCCCGCTCGCCGTCCCGGATGCTGCCACAGTCGGGGCTTCCGGCTCGGCCCGGAAGCACGCTCGCCCCGCCCCGAGGAGCCCGTCCCCCGTGACGTCAGGGTGCGTCAGCCCCCGTGGCACCGCCTTCTCGAGAACTCCACCCACAGCACCAGGTGGGACGCCGGCTGCAGCTGTGGTGTGTCTGGGGGTGGGGCGTCCGTTTAGGTGGGCTGCCGTCGATACCCGGCTGTCCGTGGGCTCCTCGGTCTTGCCGTGGGTGCCTTGCTCGAGACTGTGATCACCCCATGGCCCCTCGCCCTGGAGAGAACCGCACCGAAGAGGCGGTCCGCCATCCCCTCTTCGCGCCTCTGCACCGTCCCCAGTAGCCTTCTCCTGTTCCCGTCCGAGTGGAGGAGTGGCTGCCCTCCCGCTCCTCAGGCCTGGCGTCCCGGGAAGCGTCGGGAGCTGGCCCTGGCGCCTCAGCCGCTGGCGGTGGACATAGCCATGGGCCCCTGGATAACGGTGGGGCGCCGGAGGCCTAGGAGGGGGTTAAGATGGCTGCTTGCCACAGTGGGGACGCCCTGGCGTCGCCAGCCGGCCAGCCGCTTAGGGTGCACGTGGCTTCCCAAGCCCTGGCCTGGGCCTTTGACACCTTCAACTGACCTGACAGCCTTGTCCTCACGGGCCTTGGAACACGGGACATCGACAGGATTTATCTGGGATACTTCGAAGGAATACTGTGGATTGCGGAGGATGCCCCCAGCAAATTAGAATTTAAATATATTGTTTTGGGCACCATGACGCTGAGGCTCTTGGAAGACCCGTGTAGGAGGATGGATATGAACCCTTGGAAAGTGCTGTTGATTGCCGGTGTCCCCCAGACCTGTACTGAGGCTGTGCGAGCCAGTCTAGTTCCCTTAGGTGAGGACAGATTGGCCGGGAGGTTCCGGGGGGACGGGAATAGGATTGTGGCCTTAATAGGGCTTGCCGAAGAAACTAGTTATGCTCTGGTCCCGAAGGAGATACCTGGAAAAGGGGGTGTCTGGACAGTGATCTTTAAGCCCCCTGACCCAGATAATGAATTTTCAAGTAGATTAACTGAATTTTTAGAAGAGGGCGTAAGTCTGGTTGAGTTGACCTGAGCTTTTGGGTATGGAAACGACCCTTTTGACCCAGACCAGGACATGACCCGAGAAATAAGGGCCCACGTATTGGCACAGGCATTAGATGAGGCTCTTCAGCCTGCCCTGCAATACCTGAAATAGAAGAAGCTGAAGGTATTCTGTGGCAATGATCCTCCAGAACCTGAAGAAGAAGAATTTAAATCCTGACTGTTTCATACTACTCAAATGATGAAGACGTGGCTGGTGTCAGATGCAGAGAAAAGAAGGCAATTGCCAGAGAGCCTTAGAGGCCCAGCATATGATGTTATTTGTGTCCTCAAGTTAAACAGTCTTTTATTTTCAGTCCCTGAATGCCTGCAGGCTCTTGAGCAGCTTTGGGGGGTTGCTGATAATCCTAGAGATGTACGAGTCAAATATCTGACCACTTACCAGAAGGATGAAGAAAAATTGTGTCCACACGAAGGCTGGTAGAGAGAGGAGCAGTTGAGAGAAGCTGTGAATCAGGCCACCTGCACCAGATCATTGCTGGAGCGGCCAGAGGGTGGGCTGGCCCCTGGCTTGTTGGAGTTGCTGGCGCCCATCAGGGATGAAGATGCAGTTGAGAACGAGGCCCTTCTCTAGGCAGACTGGAGTAGCATTTCACCTGAACGTTAGGAACACAGAAAGGGACAGTGACAATAAGCAGAGCGTGGAGGTAGAGCGGTCCGTATACTTTAGGGATAGACATTAACCAAGCCCTACTTGTTTTTGTACAGTTCTCAGTATAGAGCCGTTGTCACTTCTGTGTGGGTCATGGACTAGGAAGTCTGCGGTTCCGCACTGGTATGTGTATATTTAAGTGCACTCCTGTGGATTTTTATCGCAGAATCATGCAGGTGGTCTGTCACTGTACGTGGTCCGAGAGGGGTGCGGCATCAGGCGACCCTGCCAGTCTGACCGTGCAGAGATGTTGGCCTGTGTGGTAACGGGAGCAGGTGCAGCCTGTCACATGTGTGTATCGTGTCTTTTAGGGGTGTATTACCCTCGATTTATCAGGAAGATTGGGAGCAGTGGTCGAGATAGTTTCCGTGTGAACCAGGATATCATTGATTCTGTGCAGTCAAAACAAGAGGCAGAGCTAAATGCCGAGGTTAACTTTGCAGCTGCTGTCTCTAACCCCAGATTCCTGATGTGTGTCATCAAAACATTTAGTTCTGAGCATCGTTTTGCTGGGTGGTATAAGATTACAGGTGTGGACTTAAAAATAAAGGAATGCTGATCAATGAACTCCTTTATCCATTTGGTTTCTATCAAATTTCCAAAAGATTGTATTGCAACAGAGGGTTCCAAATGCTTGAATCTGAAAAGCCCTGAGTTTGCGCAATCTTGGTCCCTGAGGGAGGTTGCTGGAGGGAGCTACTGAAGCACGAGGAATGAAATAAGGCCATACCCGGATTCATGCACGTAGTCGGTGAAGACACTGATGCATCAGCACATTGATTAGAGGGGTTTCCCAGCTAACAAGCGCAGGGGCTGGATTTACTCTCAGGTGGTCTATTTCCAAATTCCTTGCCCTTAGTCCCTTCTATGATGCCGTGTTAAATTCACACAGAAACCCGTGAGAAACACCATCACAGCTCCTGTGTTGCAGATGAAGACTTGAGGCTCAGGGAGCCTGAGCCAAGTGCAAGGGCATGTGGTCTGACTCACAGGAGCTTTTCTCAAGATGTTCTGACACATGTATCTCATAACCATGACATCATCGTCAAAATGGCGGTTGTGTTTACGAAGTCCTGTGAAGTAAAAATCTATGTTGTTTAAAAGCTATGTTTCAGCACGAACAACAAAACCCAAAAATACTGTAACTAAGTTGTGTTGGAGTGACAGTATTATAAGGATGCTTCAGGACTTCTTTTTGTTTCCTAAATGTGTTTTTTTAATATATATTTTTAAAAGATTTTTATTTATTAATTTAGAGGCGGGGGAGAGGAGGGAGAGAAACACGTCTCGTGTGCCCTCTACAGGGGAACTGGCCCACAACCCAGGCATGTACCCTGCCTGGGAATCGAACCAGAGACCCCTTGGTTTACAAATCAGCACTCAATCCACTGAGCCATACCAGCCAGGGCCCTAAATGTGTTTTAAGAAATAAATATGCAAAGGAAGTGCTCAAAAAGCAAAAGGAAGTTGTATTTCAAAAGCACACAGGAACCAGCCTGAAAGAGCTCCCACTGGTGAAATCTACAATTACCAACAAAATTGGATTATAATCCAAAATATAAATGTCTACAAGTTCATGCAGATAAAAATAAATGAATAAATAAATATGGGAGAAGAGTCAAATTTCACTCACAGGAGAGTTTCAAATCATTTACGTGGATACCGCCCCCTTTGGAAGGTGGAGTTTACTCCCTTCCGCCCTTCAGTGTGGTCTGAATTTAAGAACAGTGTGTGGGTTTGGCACTGGCGGCTGGGAACCGGAAGTCATGGAGGAAGAGCTGCCGTGCACCCAGTGCGCTCACTTGACCCTTGGTGGACCTTCTGGCAGTTGGGCCTGTCAGGGCATACTGGAGGACCCGGCCAAGACCTTTTGCACACCCTGGGGAGTGGAGGGGCTCCTGGCCATGTTCCCTGCCCTGGGGAGCTGCCCGGGAGGCAAGTAGGTGGAACCAGTTGTTGGTCTGTGACTGGAGTGAAGCAGGTGTTATCATACCAGCCTGAGTCAAGAAAAAAAAAAAAAAGAATTGGTGTGAATAGGATTAGCGTATGGAAAGGAAAAGTAGTAACTTTTCAATGGAGGAACCCAGCAAGGGCTAGCGTGGCTAGGCGGCCAGGGTTAATTTAACATCAGTGATCAGTCACGTGGACAGCACCTCTCCCTCGTACTGTATGACGACAAGGGCACTTCACCTCTGCTGTTCTTCCAGAAAACCCGTAGCCCAGTCTCATCATGAGAAAAACACCAGGCAAACCCAGATTGAGGGACGTCCTACAGAACACCTGACCAGGACTCCTGAAGACCATGAAAAATGAGAAAAGACAGAGCCCAGCACGGACCAGAGCGGACTAAGGACAGAAGGTGACTAAACGTGATGTGGCATTCTGGAGGGGATTTTGGAGCAGATAAAGGACGTTAGGGAAAAAGTGGGGTCCGAATATAGTCTGGACTTCAGTTGACAGTAATACATCAGTGTTCTTGGAGGTAACAGATGTACCTTGGTAATCTAAGATTCTGTGGAGCAATTAGGTGAGTATACAACAACTCTACTATCTTTGCAACTTTCCTGTACATCTAAAACTATCCACTGAGATGCATACGTAGATACTTTCATACTACCTACGGGATGCCGGCCAGTGAAGTGAGTAGGGAGTAACTGGAGGGCCGGACTTTCCTAAACATGGTTCTTCGTCTACGCACCACTAGGTGGCGGTAAGCACTCAAGGCCGGCCTCGGCCAGGCCAAAGCAGGGAAAAGGATTATTTCTTATGTAAGTGGCGTCATACCTGCACCCCCCCACCCCCCGTGAAAGACTGGAAAATTTTCTTAAGCCTTTATGTGGAAAAATATTTAAGAACTCGCTCAGTGAAGGGCAGTGACTTCCTCTCTCGGTCCGTGACACTCCTAGAATCTTGTAATTAGCTTGTCAGGGACGCCTGGCCTTGGCAACTGGACTGATCTGTCTATACAAGTGAGAACATTCTTAGCAATTCTGTTTTACTCCCTGCCAGAGCATTTCATAACACTGGAAACTAGATGGTTTTAGAGATTAGCTTCTGAAAGCCTGTTATTCCAAAGAGAGTGACATTTAGGTCGAAAGAACTCCTCAGCCATCTTGGGTTTCCCAAACGCCCTCCCACCTCTGCTACCAGCAACCTAACTCTGCTTTTAGAGGTGTTTCTTTTCTTTTCTTTTTTTAAAAAAATATTTTATTTATTTATTTTTAGAGAGAGGGGGCTGGAGGGAGAAAGAGAGGGAGAGTAACATTGATATTCAAGAGAAATAGCAATCGGTTGCCTTTTGCATGTCCCCTGCCTGGGACCTGACCCGAAACCCAGGCCGGTGCCCTGACCGGACCGGAACCAGCACCTTTCGGTTTGCCGGGTGGCGCCCAGCCCACTGAGCCACACCAGCCAGGGCCGAGGTGTTCATTTTCGTTGCACTTGTGGATTATCATATAAACTGGACCAGTTTATTAAATAATTTAATTCAATGTAAAGTAGGGTTCCTTAGTCACGACCCTGAGAGGTAAGCTGGGAGTCAGAAAGGTGGTCTAAATTAACAGAATATTGCAGAGGAGCCCAGTGAGGCTCAGAGAAGGTGAGTGGCTTGCTCAAGACACGGCCAGTTAGTGACAGAGCCAAACTTGAACCCAAATCAGAGCCTGCCTGGTGCTTGCTCTGTGACATGAAGTGAAGGCACTCATGCCTCTTGGACATGAGTGTACTTATCTACAAAATCTACGGTCCCTTTTAGTTTTAAAACTGTGCGACTCAAAAGATCTGTCTTTATTTGAAAATCCTTAATTTAAAACCTAGCTGAGGTCTGCGCAGCTCCCAACCTGACCGTGGTTTGGAGTTGCTGTCTGCCTCATAAAGCAAAGTAGAGGGTTTGTCTTCTGGGAGGACTAAGTGGTCTCCTCTGAAAACGCCTCCTACATAGTTGGGGAAAATTATATATATATATATAAAAGAAAAATAAAAACTGACTCTAAGTTCTTAACATGCCTAATATTTGTCACTTAATATGTATTCCTAAATATTATCAGGATCTCTTGGGATGAGTGTGCTTTCTAACTAGATTCTGTTCCCCGTGATAGCCAGGTATATTATATCCCCGTATAAGCCCAACCTGGTGTTCTACACTTGAAAGGTAATAGATATTTCTTAACTAATTAGTCGTGCTCTGGTGTGCCTTATTATACATAATAACAATCATGGCTCTCTCATTTGTTAAGCTCTTCCTATCTGTCAGGCATGTTGCTGATGTTTTACGTATATTACTCCATTTAATTTTAACTGCAAGTTTTGTGAGTATATCACTATTCCTAATTTCAAGTAAGGAAACAGACCTTCAGACCGGGAGAGTGGCTTGCCCAGAGTCACGCAGCTAGAAGCAACAAGGGCTGTCTGGTCCCAGAGCCAGCGCCGTAGCCTGTGCCCGGCAGCCTCTGAACAGACTGCTCCGAGGGCGGGTCTGAGGACGCGGATACAGTCATTGCCGAGCCAGTGTCTGACCGTGCAACCTGAAGCCCTGTCTGTCACCACTCCCTGCTGCCTCCCTCCAAAAATAAATAACTCAGCCCGGACTGCGCTGCCCACGCTGTCAGCCCCCACCTAACAACCGTGGCCCTCTTCCTCCTTGGTGTCTAAAGCCAGATTTGTTCACCCGCTTTACAGAACTGCGAATTTCACGGGAAACCCGGTCCCCGCCAGAGTGAGGGTTGTAAATCTTGATGAGCTTAAGGTGATTCTGTACCCTGTCCAAGTCACTTGTTTGAAGCATGGGCAACTTATGCAGTTCTCTCCAGTGAAATTGAAGCAGCTATTTTTTTTTATCTTTGTTTGTGTGAGCGGGTTCTGCTGCTAGAATGCTTCAGTTCAGGTCCCAGCCTCGCCGTTTTCTGTCTCTGTCTTCCCACAAGTTTATTAGCCCTTCCCGGGCTTTAGTCTCTTCAACTGAAAATGGGGATAATAATGGCACTTCCTGGTAGGGGCACTGTGAAAACCAAACGAGTGAATAATGTCAAGTTCAGGGAACTGTACTGCTACCCACTACGTACTCAACAAACAGCTCTTGTGTTTGGTCTCTGTTGCTGCACAGCAAATTACCGCGAAGCTTAGTGGCTGGAAACGAATAGTCACTATCCCTCAGTTCCTTTGAATCAAAACTGGAGATCAACTGAACTGGGAGGCTCTGGTTCTCTGACAGACTGCGACAGAGCTGTCAGCCAGGGCTGTGGCCGCTCTGGGAGACCTTCCAAGTTCACCCACGAGGCCTCGGCACCGGGCTGCCTCGTAACAGGGAGCTGATTTCCACCGGAAACAAGCAATCCGAGAGAAAGCGAGAGAACACCCAAGCCGGAAGCCACGGTCTTTTTATAATCTTATCGCAAAGGTGACGTCCCATTACTTCTGTCCTATTCTACTCATTAGAAGCAAGTCAATAAATCCAGCCCAAGAAAAGGAGATTACACCAGGATGTGAATTCCAGGTGAGAATCTTTGGATCCCATCTGGGAAGCCACCCATGCCAGCCAACCACTTTATATATAGCTAGAGCAAGTCTATAGTTTTGTTACTTCTACTTGATATTTAAGTAATAAAATTCCTTTATTAGCCCTGGCTGGTGTGGCTCAGTGGATTGAGCACTGGCTTATTAACAAAAGGGTCACAGTTTCGATTCCCAGTCAGGGCACACGCCTGGGTTGCAGGCCAGGTCCCCAGTAGGGGGTGTTCAAAAAGCAACCACACATTGATGCTTCTCCCCATCTCTTTCTCCCTCCCTTCCCCTCTGTCTTAAAATAAATAAAATCTTTAAAAAAATAATAAATATACTTTTTAATTCCTCTGTTAGATCCAGGTTAAAAGAAACAACTCTCCGTGTATCCCAGGGTTGTTTTGTCCATTCCACAGGCCGCCATGGGCCCTTGTAGATTTTACAACCAGCTGACGTTCAGCTCTTTAGACTACAGGCATGATTACCTCCTCAGCCTCCCTCTACTCCAAGCAGCAAATGCCCAGCTGCTTCTCGGTTTCCAGTTCCCTTCTGATCTTGCCTCCCTCCCCTCTGAGTGCCCTTTAAGGAGAAGCAATAACCCACAGCCCCTGACACGCCCATCCTCCTGCGGGAGGCGGGTGTAGAAGACTTACCTCCCACCAACCAGCTCTGGCTTCTCAGAAACTATATCTTCAGTGTGCAACAAAAGCTTTTAAAATGTGCCTTTCTTTTATCTCATGTATGCCATTTATAGAAATGTATTCTAAGAACTAAGTAAGGATGTTCACAAGGAATGGGCTAAAAGAGGTTTCCTTGCAATACTTTTTGTCATTGTGGGAAAAAAAAACGGTAACTTCGTAAATGCCTAACGGCGAGGGATAGACTGAGTCAACTGTGCCGTGCCCAAAGGGCTATATAAACTCTGTGGTCATTAAAACAAAATCACATTGCGTGCAACAGTACGTGCTTGCCATTTGGGCAGGTCAGACTAGGCGCATCTTGGTGATTTCCTGCGGCTCGGCCTACCAGAAGGACACCTTTCGGCTTACAGACAGGTCTGCAGCCTACTGTCCAGTGACAGGAGCAGAGCACAGCCGTTTTGTGCCACGATCTCAGTTCTGTGTTTACCAGTGCCCACCAACGTATTTGTGAAGCAAAAGTCTGGAGAAAACACACACCAAATGTTAACAGTAGCTATCTTTGGGTGGCAGGATTATGAGCAATTTTATCCTTTTTTTAAAAAAAAAATGAAGTTTCTGCTCTTCTCCAGTGCATATTTCCTATTGGTATAATGTTTACAGATTCTTAAGTAAAAATAAAACAAACCATAAGAGAGAAATTCCAAGATGCAAACCCTAGTCTCTTATTTTTTTATTAGTAATTCATAACTTATTAAGCAAAGCAGGGGCTGAGCAGCTTCTCCAGAGAGAGTCCGTGTCCCCAGTGGAGCTTGTGGGAGGGGATCCGTCCTGGACCAGGAGACTGGCCCTGCCTGGGACGCTCGAAAGACAGACTTCCTCTCTGAGTGACTGATCCCCATTGGAGACGGGTTGAGGCCAGAGCAAGTAAAGACATGTGCACGCTCTCCAGGGTGTCTGACTAGACGCTCGCTTTTCTCTCCAGCACCCACTCTGCCTGCTTCTTGCAATACCCGGTTCTCATCTGGGGATTCTCTCCCCCATAGCTTAGCCATAGTTCGGGATGGATCGATGACCCAGGCCTAAAGAAATCAGTGAGTCACCAGGTGGGCACGACACAGGATCGAAGCTGCCGAAGCCCCATTCTAGGCTCCCTCTTCCAGCCTTTCTGTTGGATTTTATTTCTTTATTTACTGATTTTTTTAGAGAGAGAGAAAGAGGAAAAAACATCAATTTGTTCCACTTATGCATTCATTGTATGTGCCCTGACCGGGGATCGAACCCACAACCTTGGCGTGTCAGGAAGACACTCTAACCAACTGAGTTACCCGACCAGATCCTCTGTTGAATTTTAAATTGTTATAGCTTTACATTCCGAGCACTCGTTTGTGTTGTGTGATTATTCCATTTTTATTAGTTTTCACTCTTGGCTCTATGTATAACTGTTACTACCCATTAACTATTACTGCCTAACTAATGACCCCGCAACGGAGTGGTTTAAAACAACAGTAATTGTTTATTATCTCCCACGCTGTCTTTGGGTCAGGAATCCAGGCAGGGCTTAGTGGGGATGGCTTGCCTGTGACATGCTGCCTGGGGCCTCAGCTAGGAGACTGCAGCTGAGTCTCCTAGGACTGCAGGGGCCAGGACCGCCGGCAGCCTGGCCATCGGTGCTGGGCTCAGCTCAGGGCCTAGCTGGGGGTACGCTGCCTGCCAGAAAGCAGCATTTTGTCTGCCAGGCCTCTCATGTGGCCTGGACTTCCTTGCAACATAGCGGCAGGGCTCCAAGGGCAAACATGCTGAGAGGCAGGCAGATGCTGGATCCTTTTTTATGACCTAGCTCCAGAAGTCATACAGCATCGCTTCTGCCACCCCCACCCCTCACTGGCCAGGCAGGCACAGCCCCGCCCCCACCCCAGCTCCAGGAAAGAGCACAGGCCCCACTGTGAGAAGAGCGTGTGGATTGGAACACACGTGCAGCTGGAAAAAGCAGCCTGTCTCAGTGGCTCATTTTCCTCTATGACCACTCCTAGGGTATCGATTCCAGCTTTTTCGTCTTTTTGATTTTACTTTGCTGTTTCACTTTCCTGTTGTTTCCTCCCTGCCTGTGGCGCTTCCCTCCAGTCCGACCCATCCCTTGGGTGAGGCACCTGGGTGGCTGTCCGAGCCCCTCACCTTCGGGGAAGCCATAGGGTCTGCCTCAGGATGCTCCCGTCCCATCGATAGGTAGCCCCACGTCCAAGTTTCCTTTTTTCTGTTTGTTTTGTTCCCTCTTTTCTTTTTTTCTTTACCTTTTCATGTGTTTGTTCTCTCTTTCCTGTTAGAAACTTTTCTCAAGTGAGTCTGAGAAAGTGTGTTATAGATTCTCAAAAGTGTGAGGCTCCTTAGCTATCAATGATCAACTTTCTCTTCTTTTTTTAAAGATATTTTATTGATTATGCCATTACAGTCGTCCCATTTCCCCCCCTCACTCCTCTTCACCCTGCACACCCCCTCCCACCTACACTCTCCCCATTTGGTTCATGTCCATGTGTCATAAGTTCTTTAGTGTCTACATTTCCCACACTACTCTTGCCCTCTCCCTGTCTATTTTCTCCCCACCGTCTATGCTACTTATTCTCTCTACCTCCTCCCCCGCCTCCTCCCACTTCCCTGTTGCTAATCTTCCAGGTGACCTCCATTTCTGTGGCTTTGCTCCTGTTTTAGGTGACTGCTTAGTCTGCTTTTGTTTTAGGTGTGGATGTTAATAACTGTGAGTTTGTTGTCTTTTCACTGTTCATATTTTTTATCTGATTTTTCTTATATAAGTTCCTTTAACATTTCATATAATAAGGGCTTGCTGATGATGAACTCCTTGAATTTGACCTTATCTGAGAAGCGCTTTATCTGCCCTTCCATTCTAAATGAAAACTTTGCTGGATAGAGCAGTCTTGGATGTAGGTTTTTGCCTTTCATGACTTGGAATACTTCTTTCCAGCCCCTTCTTGCCTATAAGGTCTCTTTTGAGAAATCACCTGACAGTCTGATGGGAACTCCTTTGTAGGTAACTGTCCCTTTATCTCTTGCTGCTTCTAGAATCTCTCCTTCATTTTAATCTTGGCTAATGTAATTATCATGTGCCTTGGTGTGTTTCTCCTTGGATCCACCTTCTTTGGGACCCTGAGCTTCCTGGACCTCCTGGAAGTCTATTTCCTTTGCCAGATTGGGGAAGTTCTCCTTTATTATTTGTTCAAATAAGTTTTCCACTAGTTGCTCTTCCTCTTCCCCTTCTGGTACTCCTATAATTCAGATGTTGGAACGTTTAAAGATGTCCTGGAGGTTCCTAAGCCTCTCCTCATTTTTTTGAATTCTTGTTTCTTCATTCTTTTCTGATGGGATGTTTCTTCCTTCCTTCTGGTCCACTCCATTGATTTCAGTCCCAGTTTTCTTCCCATCACTATTGGTTCCCTGTGCATTTTCCTTCATTTCAAATAGTGTAGCCTTCATTTGTTCATCTAATTTGCGACCAAAATCAACCAGTTCTGTGAGCCTCCTGATCACCAGTGTTTTGAACTGTGCATCTGATAGGTTGGCTATCTCTTGGTCGCTTAAAAGTATTGGCTCTGGGGCTTTGAGCTGTTCTGTTTGAGTCATATTTGATCAGGTGGCACCTGTTACGTATGGGTGGCGGAGCCTTAGGTGTTCACCTGGGCAGGGCAACCTAGTCGCATGGTTGTGATGCTGTCTGGTGGGGGGGGGGGTCAGAGAGGGAACAATGGCACCGGTTCCAGGCACTCTTGGTTTTGCATCCCCTCTGCTGTTTCCCATGAGCAAACTTGGCCCCCCTGGCGCTGGTTCCCAGGTGGGCGGGCCTATGCACGCTCCAAGACCTTGCAGCTCTCCCCAACGACCACTCGTGTGAGGCTGGGAGTCTCTCCAGGCACCTCTCGACCCGTGTTTTTAGGCTTTATTTCCTGTCGCTGGGGCCCTGGGCTGCACAGTCTGTCTCACTGCCAGTTCTTGACTAGTTTATCTGTGCAGGAATGGGTGACCGCCAAAGGCCAGCTGCCCTGCCTGTTTCCTCCCCGTGTCTGGGGTCTGTGAACAGGGCGCCAGCACTGCCTGTGCTCCCGGGTCTGGAAGCCCCTGCCTTTTCCTGCCGTGTTCCCTCTCCACTGGCTACCGACTCCGCCCCTCTTACCAGTCTGGTCGAATGGTTGTCGGACTTCCATAGTTCAATTTTCTGTGTTCTGGTTGTGTTATTGTTTGTAAATATTTGTTGTCTTTAATTTTGGTTGTGCAAGAAGGCACAGTGTTTCCATCTATGCCTCCATCTTGGCCGGCCTTTCTTTTTCTTTTTAATAGAGAGGGAAAGGGAAGGAGAGAGAGAAGAGGAGAAACATTGATGTGAACGTCGGTCAGTTGCCTCTTGCACATGTGACCAGGGACCGAACCCGCAGCCCAGTCATGTTCCCTGACCGGGAATCGAACTGGCTTTGGTTTGTGAGACAACGCCCAACTCACGGAGCCACACCAGTCAGGGCTCAGTTCTCATCTCAACGCAGGGCACGAAATAGCTGATGGAACTCCCGTTGTCTCGGGTGGGGCTGCAGGCCTCACCACAGGACGGCAGAACAGCCCGTCAGCTTGTGGATGGGAGACCCCTAATGTCAGTCGCTAAGCTCTTCTTTCTCAAAAGAAGAAAGAAGAAAATGAAAGCTCTTCTTTCATTTTCTCCAGGGAATGACCCTTTCGTCTCCTGCCCCGGGGGATGAGCCTGATTACTGCCATTTTAGGAGCCGGATGGGAGACAGGCCCTGGGTGGCTCTTGGAATGCCGACTCTCCTTACTTGCCAGGAGCCTCACCTGCACCCCACACTGTGTCTCACTTCCCTGAGTCAGGAGCATCTCTGGTTCAAGTCCAACTTGTCCAGAGACTAAACCTGCCATCTCCTGCCAAGGTGGGCAGCTGGGGCTCGGGTGGGGCTCCGGGCGTCTGTGCTACAGGTCCATAGATTTGACTTCTGGTCCAACTCCCCGTGTCCCCTGGGGCCACTATGACAAAGGGCCGCAGACATGGCGGCGTAAAACAGTAAAAACTTACTTTCTCGCAAGTCTGGGGGCCCACAGCCCAAAACCAGTTCCATTGGCCCCAAATCAGAGTGCGGGCTCCCTCTGGGGGCTCGGAGGGAAAGTGCGCTCCTCACCTCTGCAGCCAAGGTGGCGGCTGGCAGTCCGCGGCTGGCAGTCCTCGGCTTGCGGACTCATCAGTCTGACCTTTAAGGCCACCGTCCGTAGTTCTCCCGCTGCCCCATTTTTCACATGGCCTTTTCCTCTGAGTCTGAGTCAAGTCCCCCTCTGCCTTCCTTTTCTAAGGGCACGTGATTACATTTCAGCCCCGTCCGGATAATCCAGGATAATCTGTCCTTCTCAAGATGCGTAACCACATCTGCAAAGTCTCCTTTTCCAAGTAAGGTTGCCTCACAGTTTCCAGGGATTAGCACCTGATATCTTCGGGGTCATTCTGCAACCTGTTACACCTCCCCTCTTCAGTCCCAGGGCGCGGCCACGCCTGCTCAGTCTCCAGAGCCTGGCACACCGTTTGGAAGCTCCGAGAAGGGCAGAGACTTGCTTTCAGGTGCCCACGTCTTCAGGAATCTACGGTGTCGCTTCCTCTGCTCTCCAAGGGTCAGTACCAGTCCTTCAAAGCTTCTCCATGGTCCGAAAATGTGCTGACACCTTGCAGTGGTCTGAATCTTTGTCTTCCCAACCCAAAATTTATATGCACTGAAGTCCTAACCCCCAAAGGTGGTGGCATTAGGAGGTGGGGCCACTGGGAGACAATTAAATCAGAAGGGTAAAGCCCCCATGAGTGGGATTAGTGCCCTCGTGGAAGGGACCCCAGAGAGTCCCCCAGCCCTGTCCACCACGTAGGGATGTGGGAAGTCTTTGCCCCAGAAGAGCTTCTGCGCCCAATCACACTGACACCCTGATCTTGGGCTTCCGGCTTCCAGAACAATGAGGAACCCCTTCCTGTTGTCTGTGCCCCCGCTGTGGCCTTTCGCTGTGCTGCCCGAACAGACCGCGACACACCTCTCCTCGACCGTCGGCGCAGCCCCTTCTCCTCCTAGCAGGCCTCCATTGGCTCCCGTTCTTGACTGTCTTTTTGGATGAGTTTCAGGTGGAAGTAGAGATAAACATGTGTGTCTAACAGACAGTGTTTAACCAAATATCTCTCCATGGCTTTTAAATATTTTACAAATAGTTTCATTGCTGCTTTCACTTGTTACAATATTATATGCATGTTTTAAAAATAGTCCCGTACTAAGAGCAAGCAGACAGGCCGCTAGAAATCACTGCTTACCTAAAGGCAATGGTCAAAATTTGAGTCTACCATCATAATATTTTCTTTAATGTCGGACATATTGTTTTCCTTTTATTGATTGTAGAGAGAGGAGAAAGGAGGGAGAAGGAGAGGGAGTGAAACATTAATCGGTTGCCTCTTGCACACATCCCAACCAAGAACCAAACCCACAACCCAGGCATGTGCCCTGACGGGGAATTGAACTGGCGAACTTCTGGTTTGCAGGACAACACCCAGCCACCTGAGCCACATGGGCCAGGGCACCCTTATAATACTTTTAAAGCACATCCCAAACAGTATGGCATTTGTCTCTACGTACTTCAGTACCTACCTCTTAAAAATAGCCCCATTCTACCCTCGCCATGTAGTTCAGTTGGGGACTGGGGAGGATGGCGGACCACCCGCTACCTGCTCTGGACCTGGGACTCTGAAAACCACACGCCAGATTCCTGGGCCAGCCCATCTAGAGAAAGACAGGGAGGAAGAGGGAAGGGACGCCTTCCCTGCTGCTGGGCGCTCCTGTCCGCGCGTCTCAGCAACAGCGGTCAGCTCCAGCCTCCGGATTCCGTCAGCACCTGGAACGTGCTCCGCTGTGCCCTCTCGTGCGGACCAGCAGTGGTGTCTCCCCAGTGGGGCGTCTCCAGTGACTGTGCCAGGTTGGGGGCCTCCAGCTGCGAGACCGCCTCCTACCCTGGCTGCTGAGTGGCCAGGCATGCCCTTCGGCCCTCAGGGATCCTGGAGCAGTTCAGAGAGGCGTCCTCACACTGAATAGTCACAGCAGGACAGAACAGTCGTGTGGCATCACTGAGTGCTGTCCCCGCTGGGCAGTTCCTGTGAGTCCCTGACTCCGTCCTGGGTGCAGAGGACAGAGGTGTCTGTATTAGAGTTTCTGGGCAGAAGCTGGGGAGGTTCCAGCACAGCCCAGGTCCCTCTGTCTCCCACGCAGTCCCCCCACCCCAACCCCTCTGCACAAAAGCCCTGCTCTTTTTTCTTCCTGGTGGACCCTATGGGCCCATCAGACCAGACATGAAATCATCACCCATCAAACAACTGGTTTCTCTGGCTCCAAGGGCGGGAGGGACTCGTTCCCCATCTGCTACGGGGAAGAGGAGGAAAACATTTGGGAATATTCGCACAGGGGTGTGTTCCCTTCCTGGTTTGGGCTGAATCCTTCCAAGGCATAGAAAAAAGGGAGAAAAACAAAGCTGTTAAATTTCCATATTTAAAAAGCTCATATGCTGCCTCAGCTTTTAAACTAAAATAAACTGAAAACCACAAACAGAAAGTCATGAACTTCAAATATCCACCTTCAGTCAACCTGATGGATGACATTTTACTGAAACGGAACCACTGGGAATCACCGGTATGTGGTTTGATAAGAGGAGGATGTAGTCCCAACATTTTTGTTTCTAGGGGGCAGTAATGGAGTATTATTTGAGCCACAGATATTATCATTGGTAATTTTTTATTTTGAATAATAAACTCCACTTTAAGTACCTGTCCATTTTCTAACAAGCCAAATAATTTAATCATGCACCCCCTGAATATAATACAGAAAACATTTAAGTCACATTTAGTGAAACTTCTTTTTTTGTTTATTTATACCACACTTCCTGCTAATGCCTGTTGTCGCAAGTTGGACGGGAAGGAGGCGGGAGATGCGAAATCCATCGTCTCG
>PVKM010000329.1:0-116610 GCA_004027735.1 Carollia perspicillata | reverse complement strand
GTGGATGTTAATAATTGTGAATTTGCTGTCCTTTTACTGTTCCTATTTTTATCTTCTTTTTCTTAGGTAAGTCCCTTTAACATTTCATATAGTAAGGGCTTGGTGATGATGAACTCCTTGAACTTGACCTTATCTGAGAAGCACTTTATCTGCCCATCCATTCTGAATGAAAGTTTTGCTGGATAGAGCAGTCTTGGATGTAGGTCCTACAAGGGCTTTTAACAAAAAGCTGAGAGAGAAATAAAGCGTAACAGGAAAGTCAATGATGGGGACAGTTTTTAGGAGCCCATATGACCGTGATGGAAGTCTCGCGGAGCCTGAGCTGTGTGCAATTCATTGACCCAATTCTCCCAGAGCCTCCCGAGCTCGTTGCTCTCACCTGAGAACAGGCATATTCTAGGGGTAAGGGGCTCCCCAGGGAAAGTACCCTGCTTACCTAGAGCTAGCATCTTGCCACCTTCGTGTCCTCTCCCTCCACCCGACACGGAGCCTGTTACTCGGCTGCTACCTGGCCCACGGGGAGGTGCTGAGCAAACCTACGGAATTAGGAGCCTCAGCAATTGGCTCCAAGGAGTTGATGGACTTTGGGGGAAGGCGACACATGTGCACCTGAAACAGGAACGATGATGGCCGTGACCCTGATTTTGCTGCTCCTGATTTCGGTCACAACCGTGGGTGAGAGGTCACCTGGAGGGAAGACTGCAGGGAGGGGCTCCGGCTTGCGAGCGGGGAGGGAGAGCTCCTGCCCAGCACCCCTTCCCCCTCATCTGACTGCAGCGCCTTGGTTACCCCTCGAGACACTGTCCCTCACGCATGGCATGTCATCTCGGCGGGACCGTCAGTTAAAGTGCTGTGGCCACGGGGTACGGGTGGCTGAGTAACCCAGACCAGGTCTTTCACGGTCTTTCTTCCGGAAACTCGAATCCTGAGCACGAGACCATAAGGGTAGAAGAACATCAGTCCTCCGGGAGGCTCCTTCGAGAGACTGCCCTTGAACCCCTGCTGCCCAGACTACCCTCATTTCTCTTCTTTCTGGGGCCCGGCAGGTCAGATGGTGTAAATGCTGCGGGCTTTCATTCCAGTGTCATTCCAATGAGGTCTTTCAAAGGTCAGAATCCTGCCTCGTAGGAAGCGTTCATCCGTGAGCAGCGGGCAGGACGGGTAGCGTTTCCAGGTGAGGACGACGTCATCGGCAAAGCCTCTCGGGAAGCCTGCCTGGCCTGGCTCCAGGGGAGGCTTCAAGGAAGTGTGAGGGCTCCGGTGGAAGGCGGCAGGTGGGGCTAGAATGGGAAAGTCCGTTCCTACCTGCCTGGAGGGTGGACGGCTTTTCTCTGAGAGTGATGCTGTTGGGCACGCAGAGCTGCAGGTGGGGCTACGGCCAGCCAACAGAGACACACACACAACACATGCGAAGCTGGGGATGGACCCAAGGACCGAGTTGTGAAGGAAGTACCTCCCATCTGGACAGTTGAGGCAGCAAAGAGCTAGGAACGATTACTGAAGAGAAGCAAGTGCGAAGGGAGAGGGGAGAATGCGAGGATGGATGCCTGTTTGTAAAGAACGGCATAAGCTCTTGAGTCAGTCTTCCCGGGTCTGACCCCTGGCTCCATCACTGACTTTTCAAGATAGATTTCCTCACCCTTAAGTGCCCCCTACCTCGATTTAACTTAGTGGTTTGCAAGTAACAAGCACTCAGTAATGATGGCTTAGTGTTATTATTTTTATCAATAAAATTTGGTTATATTCATCCAATTGTTGATTAACAATTATTATTATTATTATTACCAGCTAAAGTTCAGCTTCAAAACCACAGACCATCCTTGCATGCACACCACCCACCCAAAAACCACACAGAAACACCCCCGGGGCCCAGCCTGAAATTACACATTAATACACCTGAGACAAAGTCAGTAAGAAAAGATCTAACAGGTGTAAACTTCAACCATTATGATAAAAGGGAAATGGTGGTTTCAGACGCTGACCTATAGAACGGACAGGGACCCAGGTGCCTGGCAGAGTCAGGCTAATAACCTGGGATACTTCCTGTCTTGATAGGATTCTTGGAATCTGGATGCAGAGACAGCCCACGCTGCTTACACAGGAGCGTGGTGGTCCATAAATTACTCAGTGCTCTCAAGGAACCAGACCTGCAAATGTATCCCTCTTCACAAATAGGGAGGGATGCAGAAAGTGCCGACCAGGGAGCCAGAGGTCCTGGAGTTCGCAGAGGGCCTCTTGGGACTTACAGGAAGTGATTTATCCTCCCAAAGCCTGGCTCTCCCACGTTAGTAGCTCCTGGCCATGATGTGCACATCTGAATATGGACCACTGTCTGAACCACCCTCATCTCACTCCTTCTCCACCTCATCCAGATGTTCCCAGGATCTCTGAGTTTTAAGCACAACGTGTCCTCCCAGAACTGATATTTTACCCCAAAGGACAGTTGGAAAACATGGGCATAGCCCTTGGGTGATGATTGTACGCTAATGAGTGGGCCATTTCTCAGGGTCGCAAGGGACTGAACCATGGGCTACGTCGGCAAAGAGGATTCCAGGCAGACAGAGGACCCAGTGCCGAGGCCCCGGGGCAGGGATCTTCCTGACGTGTGCCAGGAACAGCAAGGAGGGCAGGCGGCTGTAGCACAGAAGGCAGAAGCATCTGACTGAACAACTATGTGCTGATACATGTTTATTAGCTGGCTCTCGACAAAGACCTGATCAGTAGCATTCATTGAATGCCATGGCGTAAATCCTACCACGGTGGTTGCTTTCAGCCTACCAACGTGACATTGTTAGACACAGAGCTGGGAAGAGATGTGCACAGGGACCTCTCCAGAGCCGCCGTGAAGGGGCTCCAGCATGCCTCTGCCTGCAGGCCACTGGACGTGAGGGCATTAACCTCACAGTAGGATGCCCCCCGGAGCTGGTTCAGGGTCAAAGGACGGGAACAAAGGACAGACTCTGACGCAACACCAACATTTATGTGTCATGTGAAAATGAAGCCTCTTTGAAGGTGAAGGAAGACTTGAAAGAGAAAATCGGTAGCACCAAGTCGGTAGAGTGTCATGGAAGCCGGGGAGATCCCACTGCCAGATAAAGCAGAGGTTCAGGAAGGCTCGGAAAACACCTGTTGCATTTCAAAGATAGCAGATAAGCCCTAGTTGTTGTGGCTCAGTGGGTTGGAGCGTCATCTGGTAACCGAAGGGCTGCGGGTTCAATTCCCAGTCAGGGCACATACCTGGGTTGTAGGTTTGATCTGTGGTCTGGATGCGTGTGGGAGGCAACCAATCGATGCTCCTCTCTCACATTGATATTTCTCTCTGTGCTTTTCTCTCTCTAAAAAGCAATGCAAAAATGTTCTCGGTGAGGATTAAAAAAAATTTAGCAGGTCATCGTTATTTAACCAGAGTGGGGAGGACAGCAGCCAGAGCATCAAGAGAAAAATGTTTGCAAAGGTAGTGCCTTTGGCCAGGGAAGCTGGCATCTGGGATGTTCTCTTGGTTATCTACATAGCAAATTCCTTCAAAACTAGTAGCTTAAAACAGCAATAAACATTAATATAAAAAACAATCTCATAGCTTCTGTGGGTCAGGAATTCAGGAGCAGCGTAGCTGTCCAGTTCAGACCTGGAGTCTCGCACGAGGCCCAGCAGAGACGTTGGCCGGGCCCTGGTCATCTACAGGGTTAACCAGGGCAGGAGGAGCTGGCTGGCAAGATGGTTCACTCGCGTGGGTAGCAAGACGTGCCGGTAGGAGGCCTAAGTCTTGTCCACGAGGAACTCCCCATGAGGCTGCTGGGGCACCCTAACCACATGGCAGCTGGCCTTCTCCAGAGCGGGTGATCCGGTAAGAGTCCAACACAGGGTGCGATGTCTTCTAGGACCTAGTCTCAGAAGACATGCACCATCACTTCTGCAGTGTCCTGTTGGTCGCACAGATCAGCCACGATGCAGTTTGGATGGGGACAATACAATGGCACAGATACCAGCAGGAAAGGATTGCTGGACCGGGAATGGGGGAAGGCGTCCTGGAGGGGGGCAGCCCCAGATGGGACCAGGCAGGGTTGTAAGCCTGGTGGGATTAACTGGCCTCAGGCTTGCAAACAGGACTCCATTATGCTTCATGGAATCCCAGGCGGATGTTGGTTCCCCACAGAGTTGTTAGTCGGGCCCTCTGTGCCAGTACTTCTTCCTGCAGACCTGGAGGTCGATGTAGGAAAAGGCCGAGCAATACGGAGATGTTTTTCTGCGAGGACCAGGGGCCAGCACAGGCTGAGGCCTAACGGGGAGCCCTGTTGCTGAGCCCGTTTCAGACACAGACCCCTTGTAAGACACACAATGGCTGGACCTAGAAACCTGTGTAATGAGATTTCTATTGTTAGCAGAATAAAAGAAGTGTGTTTACCCTGATTCGGTGTAACCTTAACGATCAGGGTTTACCTCTTATGAGTTGGGGGAAATGTTATTACTTTGCAAGTCTGTGTGTCATAAATATATAAGGGCTTATAATGGCATACGCAACACCTCCTATAATGTCTGGAGAGTCAAATCTGTGTAAACAACTGGAATTTGCTAGGCGATCACCTTTCAGTGAATTCTCTGTTGCTGCCATCTGGTGGCCACTTAGAGTAATAACAACTGGAGTGTTGCCTCTGGTCCCGTGAATCACTGGCCCCACCAGACGATGGATCGCAGAGTTCCTCCTACATCCCATCCAACGGTTGTCTGGATTCTGGGTGACTATTTCCCATGTGAGTTGCCAACTTGGAAGGCAGTTTATACTTACGTTGTAAAGCTCTGGTCGTCAGGGAGTTCTTTCCAATACTGAGCCAAATTCTGCCTCGATCTAATTCCCATCCAACCTGTCCTTCTTTTTCTATTGTCTAATTTTTTGTTAATATTTAAAGGCAGCTGCTTATCACATTTCCACATATTTTTCCCTAGGCTAAGTATTTTACCTCCTTTCTCTCTTCTCATGTGATATGACTTCCAGAGCCCCCATCATTCTGTACTTCTCTCTTAGGTCAGCTTCCTGGAGACAGAGTGTGAGAGCAGGATTCTAGTGCAAGTGATTTTGAGGGTGTGTGGGTGGGGTGCCCTCAGGGGACACCTTTAGGGGCAGAGGGGATGCAGGATGGGGCAGGGGACAGAGCTGAGCAAGGATGTGGTCTCACCTGGAGAGGAGCCTCAGGCTGATGGATGATGGGGCAGGTCTGGGGCGTGAAAAGCACCACAGAGTGATTTCACCTGGAAACCTGTGGCTCACCTCTTTGTACTCTGCGTCACCCAGCCCTTGGCTCTGGGAGCTTTGGGATGGGAGTAACCTTCCTGAGCGAAGTGCTTCCCGTGTGAGCAGAGCACGGCTGTGAGCTGTCCTCACCAGCCAGCAGTCACAGGTTGTGGGGAGTGGCTGCCCAGGAAAGGGGATCTGTATGCCTTTTGCTGAGATCCTGTCTCGGCCCTTACACCCCGACCAGGACCCACACATCTCACCTGTGGTCTGACGTGTAGAGCTCCAGGGGACCGTTGAATCCCCCTCTGTCCCCTTCTCCTTCGCTCAGCGTTAATAGCTTAGGCTCACGTTGGGGCTGTGCTCACCTAAACCCCAAGACATTCTTCACGTAACATTGTTCCCAAACCAAGAGTTTCCCATCGATGCTTATGGCATGGCAATACCAAAAGGGAAAAGCACTTTGATTACTTTAAAATGTCATGTTGCTGTCTTGAGTTCACATTCTAGCCAACTGAGGTCTCTCTGAGTCTCAACTTTGTTGTCTAACCCAGCATTCTCTGCTGTTACCTTTTAAGTGTCTTTTAAATGCTGACTTTTCGGTGTCTCTCTTTGTTGACTTTCAATGTTCTTGTCCGTTCTTGACACCTAATGGCTGCTCATCTCTTAATATCTATCCCTTCTGAGGTCTGGCTCATCGCCCAGGCCACACGGTTTCTCTGCTGCCGCCCATTCAGCATCCCTGTTTGACTCTGGTTAAAAATGTCCAGGACCAGGCCTGGGGCCAGTGATCCAGAGAGACAGCCAAGGTCTAACAGAAACCTGCGTCTGAGTTAAGAAGACAGCTTAGAACCCAGGTAGTTAAGGAGGCAATGCTGGGTGACCAATCCTGAAAACACAAGAACACCAGCATAGTAGCTTTGGCCTTTTGGTAGCTTGACAGAAGGTGGACACGCATCTGAGAATAATTCAGGGAATGTATTTAACTCAGATCCAACTTATTTAAATGCATTGTAGAGTGGGCTCTGATGGCCTTGAACTTTATAACTTGTAGAGACTTGTCTTTGATAATTATCCTCATCCATCCTCTGGGATAATGTTTTCTGTGTATCCAACTACAGCATCACTTTCCTTATCAGACCCAGAGAAGGTAGGCAGCATGATGCTCTCTCCCTGTCTCCACCCAGCAGCTGGGGTAGTGGAGGCCACCCCCCGTCTCTGACCCTGATGGAAGTGATGGGCCCAGCCTTCTCTCCCCAGGCCTCCATCAGCAGAAGGAGCCAGTCCTACAAGCAGAGCTCTCCCTGCCAGCCTCGTCTGGGACTGGCAAGCACTTCCCTCCAAGGAGCATGGATGAGAAGGGTCACCATGAAAGGCAGATCATAGCAAAGGCCAAGGACCACCTAAAATCACCCCTGTGCCCCGGAGATATGTGTGTCCCAGCCGCCCTTTAGGAAACACTGGCTTGGGACTTATATTCTGAAGTGGAGAATCATCTAATTATGGAAATTCCGTCCTGCCGCCCTCTCAGTCTCTTCCAGACCAAACGCCTAAAAGCCTGGCGGGTAATGAGACTCCATACTGGGAACCACAGCAGAAACCTATTCTGTGAACTACCTACGGCCTGTGAAATACACTTTTTCCCCCTAGTTAGAGCCCTGGAGCTTTATTTACATAAAATAAATCTTCTTTCACTTGTCAGCCTGTCCACCAAGTTCAACAGGTCTTTACGTATCTGGGTTCTCTTTACAAAGCAATTTAAATTGTGGTTCTGACATTAAGCAGATTCCAGGGCTAAAGAATACCTGCCACCAAAGGCAGGTTCAAGGCAAACTCCATACCGGGATGTCCGCCTGGATTTCAGAGTCACTGTGTCTGTCTACATTCAGAACCAGTAACTGTGCCCTGGCTGGTGTGGCTCAGTGGACTGAGCACCGGCCTGTGAACCGAAAGGCTGCCAGTTGGATTCCCAATCAGGGCACAGGCCTGGCTTGTGGGCCAGGTCCCCAGTTGGGGGCGCGTGAGAGGCAATCCAATGATGTACCTCTTACACATGGATGTTTTTCTCCCTCTTTTTATCCCTCCCTAAAAAAGTAAAGTACTTGTTCCTATAATCCCCTCCCTTTTTCCCTGAAATTCCCAGGGATGGGAATCAAAAGGGATGGGCATCGATGGGAAACTCTTGGTTTGGGAACAATGTTACGTGAAGAATGTCTTGGGGTTTAGGTGAGCACAGCCCCAACGTGAGCCTAAGCTATTAACGCTGAGCGAAGCAGAGGGGGATTCAACGGTCCCCTGGAACTCTACACGTCAGACCACAGGTGAGATGTGTGGGTCCTGGTCGGGGTGTAAGGGCCGAGACAGGATCTCAGCAGAAGGCATACAGAGCAGCAAGATGGGAAAAAGGGAGGGGATTATAGGAACAAGTATAAAGGACACATGGACAAAAACTAAGGGGGGTGGAAAGGGGAGGGAGGTGGGGAGCACTGGGGGGTGGCCTGGGATGGGAGTAAAAGACAGAAAACTGTACTGAAAAACAATTAAAAGAAAAAAAAGTAAAGTAAATAAAATCTTTTAAAAATAAAAACAAAATCCATAAGTATTCTTACCAGGCAAAAGGCATTAGAGTTAGACAAGGTCACGGTGAAGAGTAAGTTCCCTTCTTAGCCCTTCCCTTGGGTCCCATCTCTGTCCCCGAGGCAAATGTCGCCAGGTTCTGTGCCTCTTTCATCGTGCCTGTCCTTCACGGCTGTGTCATTGGTGCTGTGTACACACTATATTCATGACGTCCTTGAAACGACGTTCCAGTAATATTTTAAGAATCCTCCCTCCTTTCCTATCACGTGTTTTAGTGTGGGTTTCCTCAAAAACCAAAGACTGAAGTAAGGGCCTCGGTGCACACAGTTTATTAGGGAGGTGGCCGGGGACCAGAAGTGAAGGGGTGGAGACAGGACAACAAGGAAGGGAGAAGAACTGACAGGAGCATCGGCAGGGAAGGGATAATCAGAACTCTATTTTGGATGTATAATATATTAAATTGGAAATAATTCTTAGACCTCCGATGGAGTTAAGCAGGCCCTCTGCAAAAAGGGTGAAGTTATTCACGATACAACGGGGGCGATGACTGTTCCAGAAAGCCCAGGGTTTCTTTTCCCTGGTGACGAATGCCCGTGAACTGGAGACCTAGTGTTGTATCAGACTCCATTTAGAGTCATCGAGGAGATAAACAATTACTGCTGCTTTCCAGATGCCAGAATCACCCCTGAGATGTTTTATTGCATTAAAACACGGTCCCAACCAACGTTGCTTTTCACCAACAGCATGCTTAAGTCTCCTTAGATGTTTTTCAATATATTAGTCCTCAGAGTGGAAGCCATTATCCCTCTCATTTATTTTTCACAAAGCGTTGTAACAGGAATCGTGGCTTTGGCGAGCAAAGCTGAAAGCCCTGTTAATAATGTATGTTAAGTACAAATGCGAGACACGCTTGTCATCCCCACATCACTGATCGTGTCAGGGCCAAGAGGCGCCCTGTGGCGGCACGGTCACCCTCTGCCTCCCTTCTGCCGGGAGGTGGGAATGAAGAGACTAGAGCAGAATCTTCAGTTTTCAGCTTATGTCAGTGGTTCTCCAGGGTTAGTGAGCAGAAAAACCATCTGAGGATGATTCTAACTCAACACGTCTCTATCTAGCCCTCTCTTCTTCCCCACCTTCCCTCTGTCCAACAAATATCTATTAAGCTCCTGCTATGCATCAGGCAAGGCCTTAGGCCTAGGAGTGGTTTAGACATGGCCACGTGGTGCCATTCTGACCAGTGAAACTGAGGGGAAGTCCATAGAAGGCTTCTAGGAAAGACTGTCCTGTTCCCAATAAAAGATACATTGCAAAAGATGATATTTCTGTGTCCCTCCCCCCCCACCCTGAGATGCTTATAACTAGATGTGAAGGCCGGCACTAAGGCAGCCACCTTGTGACAGTGAGGGGGAGGCTAGTCCAAAAATGAAGGCTGTCTACCAGGGTGACAGAGCAGCAAGATGGAAAGAATGTTGAGAATGTTGTCAAGCCACTGTATTATCTGATCCTGGAGCTGTCCTGCTCTTGAACTTCCAGGTGCAGGATAATAATTTCCCTGTTGTTTAGCCCGATGAATTTGAGATTCTTTTGTACTTGATGCTGAAACATTCTGGCTGGTATTGAATTTGTATGTGCACTTTTGATTCAGAGCTTAAGCTTTTTGTGATTTACTATTAAATAATTATAACTTCTCAGGTGGATTCCCTCGAAGCAGGTCCTGAGACAGGGGTTTGAGTGCATGTGATTTATCGAGGCTGTGCTCTCAGGAGACGCCAGGAGGGAGTGAAATAGGATAGGAAAAGGGGAGGAGATGAATAGGGATGTGGTCTCGGGCAATGTCTGTCGTTGGCCTGATACATGGGAGGTTCTGCATCTGTGTTGTCTAGTATGGAATCCAGTAACCACATGTAGCTATTTAAACTTAAATTAATTAAAAGGAATTAAAATTTGCCCTGACCAGTTGGCTCAGTTGGTTGGGTATCATCTCACAAAGTGGAAGGTCACTGGTTCGATTCCTGGTCGAGGCACATTCCTGGGTTGTGGGTTCGGCCCCTGTCAGGGCACATGCAAGAGGCAACTGATTGATGTTTCTTTCTCAAATTGATGTTTCTCTCCCTCTTTTTCTCCCTCCCTTCCCCTCTCAATAAATACATACATACATACACACACACATACATACATACATATTGGGGAGAAAAGGAATTAAAATTTAAAATTCAGTTTTTCAGCCTCGTGTCTAGTGCTTGGTGGCCACATACAGCCAGCGGCTACCGTTTCAAACAGAGCAGACACAGGCAATTCTGTCGTCACAGAAAATTAGCCTGGACAGCACTTCCTGTAGAGTGGCAATCACAACACAGAGCTGCCCTGCCCTGCTGCATTCGCCCTCCAGTGACGGTCCATCTCTGGCTGCCACTGTGGGGAGTGGGGATAGCCTCCCAGAGAGACCCAGAGAGGTGACTCCACAGAGGTGGCTCCTATCAGCCAAGGGCAGAGCACAGGAGAAGGTCGCGGTTCCCACCACAACCCCGAATTCACCACCGGGTGAAACGATCTGGGCGGAGGAGCAGCCGTGACCGCCAGCGTGGAGTCAGGCGGGCCTGGGCTTCGCCGATGCCGTGCTTTGGGCGGAGTGGTCAGGCAGCACCCCTTCCCGCTGATCCGCATTTCAAACTCAGGACCTCCTGGGATCGCTTCCAAAGAGCACCCTGGATCCCTATCGGTTCCTACATCAGACACTCATCAGCTGTCGAAACATATCTGATGGGTGAGTCACTCCAGAGATACTCGGATTACAAGGGGGACAATGGAGGCTCAGAGCTCGGGAAGAAGGGAAATGGCCCCGTGAGTCAGACCTAGATAAAGCACCCGAATGCCAAATAGTGGTGACGACACTGGGCGGAACCCGGAGCAGCTGCCAGGACTGTCTCCGCCAGCCTCTGCGTCCTATCAGAAAGGAGGCGAGGGCACAGATCATTACCAAGTGCTCACTCTGCTTCTGTAGTACATGTTCTTATGTTTTATGACGGCCTACTCCTCGGTTACCTCTTCCTATGACACCAGTTTCATAATGCCATCTTCCGTAAAGAGAACAGAAGTAATTTAGTCCTTCCTCTTGCGTGATTGATTACAATCAGTTGGTTTTTGGAATTATTGCTACTTTAGAAACATTTCTCTTTGCTTCACAACTTGTTATGGGAAATGACCCCTCTCTAACTTCCTCCTCGGTTTCTTGATCAGGGGTTACTCCTTGTTTGGGGGAAAGCCCTCAGATGACAGCCACGCGATTGCACTCTCATTGGTCTTTCGATCGCTGCTGCCGAGGGGGCCAGTCTGGCTCGGGTCAGGTCCTCACTGCCCTGGGGGTGGTGCTGGTGCCGGTGCTGGTGGTGCTGGTGCCGGAGGAGGGGCATAAGGCTGAGCCACAGTCATGCCTGAGCAGGAAGCAGAGGAGCTTCTCATTCAGATTCTTCTCCTTGGGATAAAAGATAGAATCCAGAGGCTAAACGACAGAGTGGTGGTGGCAGTGGCGGTTTGTTCATTTCTCTTCAGTACACAGAAGCCCAACTTCCAACTGCCAGCTCCTGCCACCGTGTATCTCAGGGCTGCTGTCTGGCCACTGAAGCCCACTTTGCTCACCTGCGTGAGCAAAGGTGTCTGGGAATTAACGTCCCTCCTCTTCATCCCCATGCCCCACAAGCCTTCAACTGATGACTAATGGAAGTTACCGTATGAATACCAAAGCTCCTCTCCCTGGGGCGGGATGCCTGAGAGTGAGTCTACACTGGCTTCCAGAATCACAATTGAGCTCTGGTTGTCCCCACAGTCGTTGGCTTGATAATGTCCAAGTTCCCTCTTCTGTCCGCCTTTCCCAGACTGTAACACTTCCCCTCCTCCCTGTGTTTCTTTAGCTTTGAAACGAACTACTGGCACGTGAGCCATTGTCTCAGCATCTGCTTCCGGGAGAACCCAGCGAAGATGCCAGGTGACGTCAACCAGGACAGTTGTCACCAGGAACTGGGTGACATGGACGCAGCACTGGCAGCTGCCCAGCCCAAGCCCCAGCGCCATCATCAGGGCACAGAGGCTGCCGCAGGAGGCCGTGCCTCTGCTTCTGCTGAATAGTTAGTTTCATCCTGGAGTGGAGATTACTAACAAGGGCATGAGGCATATAACACGCCACTTACGCCCTATCACCCTTATCAGTTATAAAGCTGATACTTTGTTCCCCATCTGTCTGACTCCTGTGTTTATCTCTCTGTTGGCTCAGAACCTGAAAGGAGAGTAGAGTACAGTTTATTAATTGAGCCTCCTGAGGCTGCTACAATAAGCATGACAGAAAAACGGGAACTCAGAATGAGCGAAATCCAGGGAGGCGGGTCAGGCAGTGGCAAGATGCTGGCCACTAGCCTGAAGGAAGGAGCAAATCTATGTATAGTTCATGGAGGAGAAGGGAGAATGAGATACATACTAGGTGGCATATCGAAATGAGAATTCAGGAACAGGGACAAGCAAAAGCCAGATAAATAGCAGAACCCTTGGGGATGCTGGGGATGGATCCTCGGATGAGACTGGAGCTGTTATTGGAACTGAGTCACTGCAACCAGAATCGAGCAACGTCATCCATGCTGATGCAGAGCTTGTGGGCGGGAGCTGGTCGGATGCCTCCTTCATCGGATTTTGATTGGACCTGGGCTGCAGCTGGGGGCAGAAGCGAACCAGCAACTAAGGAAACAGGCTGGTAGTGATGGATTCTGCCGCCGAATGTTTAACAAACTAGCTCACTTCCACCCTTTCCTGTTTGTAAAGGGGCAACAGTGTCCTTGGTCAAGCCACAGAGAGGAAGATGCCGTTCTTCAGTCTCTTCCCTCAGGTTTGGCAGATGTTAGCCTCAGAGGTCCCCCTGCCCCGCTGGTGTCTTCCATCGTTTCTGTCAAGGCTCGTGAATTATGAGGGATCGCCAGCTGCTCCAAATGACTTCAACTTTAGCCTGATCCAGACAAGTTACGTTCTAGGTATACCGGTCAGGATTCTGTCACTTACAAAGGGACCTGACTGGATTCTTCAGTTGAAGCAGAACGAATTTGTTAGTATTTATTTGGGGACCTGGCCTGCAACCCAGGCATGTGCCCTGGCTTGGAATCCAACCGGCGACCTTTTGCTTCGCAGGCTGGTGCGCAATCCACTGAGTTACACCAGCCAGGGTGAGGAATCTTCTATTTCTATTTCTTTCTGCATCAACATTTTCGCCCTCCTGGATCTTTCCAATCAGCATTTGCACAAACGCAAGTCTCCCTAAAGTGTTGCTTCCAACGTGGGTCAATGGACCAGCAGCAGCACCCAGGAGCCTCCTAGCAATGCAGACCCCCAGGCCCCACCCCAGCCTGCTAAATTACCCCCAGTTTAACAAGACCCCCAGGTGATCTGTATGCACATTAAAGTTTTAGAAGCCTTGCGCCGAACCACACCAGGTTTCTGTTGTAAAAATACAAATCAGGTCTTATCTCATCGCTGCTAAAAGCACCTGTTTTCCCAGTTTTTTTCCCTCTTTCCCTTCTTCTTGCACCTGCTAACATTTCCCCAAATCTAGTTTTCCAAGAATCCCCCTGGGTAAACTCTGGGGAGTGTCACTGGCCCCACCTTGGGGACAGCACCTGAGTCTCTTGCTCTGTGAGTTTTGCACTATGCCAGGTAGTCTGATCAGAGTGCAGAGTCCTCTGGTAGGGAATTTTCCGCTTTTGTTTGTTGCAGCAATGACATTTTCAGAGAGTGACAGTCATTTTCCCATTTGTTCACAGGTCTGCTCTCCACTTCTGGAATTGGCTGACCCAACTGGGTGCTGCCAGTGAGCACAGGAAGACCGAGGGTGGGAAGCGGGGAGTGTCTCCGATGACGATGACGATGAAGTGGCTCCACTCAGCTGTTCGGTCCTGCTCCTTGACTCTGTTAACACCCCTCCCGCCCTTGCCCTTGTGCCTCCTGCCCCGGGGACGGGAGCAGCTCCCTCCTCTTGCTAAGCTCCAGATTGCCTCACCATCCCTTGTTTGGCTTTTTGGTTTTTCCAATACCTACGTTACTGGTTCCTCATACCTGGTATGTTTTACTGAGTGGACCCTGACTGATACACGGAGGTATCAGAAAAAGGGAGCTGGGGAGGGGGAACATTTCAGAAACAGGCCGACATCACTGGACCTGGTAGACTACCTAGAGGTCAAGGCACATCACGGGGAGCAGTGAGACCAGGAGGCAATGTCCTGAGTTCTTGCCTACCATCCCTCTAACAGCGCTTTCCTGTGAAAGCAAATGCCCTCCACCCTGGGGGGTGTGAGAGAGTTTTACAGAGCAAAGGGCGTTCCAGAGGCCAGCCCAGCTCCCTGCACAGGAGCCGTTCTCTCGGGCTGCTGTCAGTAATCACCAATAAGTCAGTGTTGTCCTACAGCTGCCCAGGGCGGGGGTCAGGGGAGATGTCCCACAACAGAAACCCTTCCTTTGGGGAACCGCTTCTTTTGGCCGCAGCATTAGCCTGTCTGGGTTGGGGCAGCCACTGAATTGTCACAGTTGGCGGTTGGGGCCTATTGTCAAATGTCAATATTTTCACAGTCATCCCACACCACTGAGCTGTAGCTCACCCTGGCATCTGTCCCTCGGCCCCGGGAGGACAGGCAATTCTTTCATCCACAATGGGAAAAGATACAAGAGAGACGGTCTTTCTTCCCTCAAAGACTGCTCAAGCAGCAGGCCAGGGCATGCTGAATAAAGCGAGAAAGAACAGAATTCTAGAATCACACTTCTGGGACAGTTAGACATGGCAGTTTACCAAGTATGATGTTTTGCAGGCTGACTGTGTAACGAAATGGAAGCCTCAACACCCGAAATAAAGAAAATGTATTTATCACAGTATCTCATGAATGTTTGTTAAAATCCACCACCCTTCAACTAACTGTCCAACGGTCAAGATGGAAGGTGAGAATGCTACTGTGCCATAAGTGCGGCCAATCCCGAGGCAGAGAGTTCAGGGCAGGTGTCTCTCTGGTTTCTCTGGAGGTTGAATCTGGAACTGGGGCGTGCCCCTGGTGTGTGGGGGGACCTGCCCAACTGGTGTTGGAGGCATGGCCTGAAGTGGAAGCACTCTCCAGAAAGGAATGTTTCTCCACCTTTCACGAACTGGAGAAGCAGCCTGGCATGGAGGTGGGGCGGGTGGGGCAGGTGGAGCTTTTGGCTGAGACTGGAGGCCCCACTTGTCTGCCCAGTGTGAAGAGAGTGACCCAACACTCTCCTGGCTGCCAGGAGAACCCTGGAGGGCAGCCGGCGGGTAATTACTCCGGGTAGAAGGTGGACACGAGCTTATTTTCCAGGATCTACAAGGTGCAGCCAGGAGCATCCCAGACCCTCACAAATGTGGAACTCCAGCCCTTTTGTCCCTGGGTTGCAAAGTGAAGCCTGATTTTTTTTTAATTGAAAGACAGAGAGTGAGAGATCGATTTCTTGTTCATTGGCTGATTCTTTTTTTTTTTTTTTTCATTTTAGTCCTCACCTGAGGATATGTTTATTGATTTTAGAGAGAGAGGAAGGGACAGTGAGAGAGAAACAATGATTGGTTGCCTCCCACATGTGCTCCAAACCCAAAACCTAGGTATGTGCTCTGACCAGGGACTGAACCTACAACCCTTTGGACAACATTGCAACCAAATGAGCCACCTGGCCAAGGCCATTGGCTGATTCTTGTATGTGCCCTGACTGGGGATCAAACTCACAATCTTGATTTATCGAGACAATGCTCTGACAAACCGAGCTACCCTGCCAGGGCAAAACCTGATTCTTTTAATATCCCTCATTGACTTTAATTTTCTTTATTCCTATGGGAGCCAGTGCCCTGAAAACCCTGTTCACATAAAGAGCCTTAGCTTATGTGTTGAAAACAAATTTCCATGGTTAGGAAAATGTCAGGAAAAGGCTTTATGTTTTAGCTCTAATTTTCTTTCTTTTTTTTAAATATTTTATTTATTTATTTTTAGAGAGAAGGGAGGGGAGAGAGAAAGAGAGGGAGAGAAACATCAATGTGTGGTTGCCTCTCATGTGTCCCCTACTGGGGACCGGGCCCACAACCCAGGCATTGCCCTGACTGGGAATCGAACCTGTGACCCTTTGGCTAGCACTCTATCCACTGAGCCACACAAGCCAGGGCTTAGCTCTAATTTTCTTAAATTACAAGTGTGATGCTTTTAAAGATTTATTGATGCTAGAAAAAGACGTATTGTTTATAATTCCTTCCGTTCCTTCTAAGGAGGCCTTGTCTAGTAACCAGAGGATCTTCCGTTTGCTAAGTGCAAAAGCAGCTTCCCTGTAGTAGTTGTCTCTCCTGCCCAGGAGGATGGAGTTAAGAGACAGATACAGGAATGTAAGACTGGAAGGTGGGCAGAGGAGGCTGTGCTTCAGGAGAGGAGACGCAGAGATGCCAGAGGCCCTGGACGTCTCTGGACCAGGTGGAGGAGGCTCAGTCAAACAAGGTGGACGTCTGCATGGGGAGACTGAGAGCAACCCACAGGTCAGTAAGTAGGATGGTTTGGGAGAAAATGTATGTTTGATAAGAATATTTGGAGTAAAGTACTGTGCACTAGACAGTGTAAACCCAGGCCAGGGCACATACCTAGGTTGTAGGTTCAGTCCCCAGTCAGGGTGCATACAGGAGGCAACCAATGGATGTTTCTCTCTCTCTCTGTCTCCCTCCTGCCAAAAGCAATAAATATATCCTTAAGTGAGGATTTAAAAAAATCTATATCCTAGAAATTCTAGACTCTGGAGTAAAATATCCATGTTTCTCTATTGCACAAGGGAGTCTATTTTTTTGGGAAGAGTCAGTTAAAGCATTGTCCTGTTCTGAAGGGGTGGCACCTACCTTTGGGGTTCAGCCACATCTTGGTTATATAAAAGTATTATGTACACATTTTATTCTTGGCTGGTGTGGCTCAGTGGACTGAGTGCCAGCCTGCAAACCAAAGGGTCGCCGGTTCGATTCCCAGTCTAGGGCACATGCCTGGGTTGCGGGACAGGTCCCCAGTTTGGGGCATGTGAGAGGCAACCACATATTGATGTTTCTCTCCCTCTCTTTCTTCCTCCCTTCCCCTTCCTCTAAAAGTAAATAAATAAGTGTTACAGACACATACTAAATATTCAAAATATACAGAAACACACAAAGTGAAAAGTAAAATTTGCACTCCCTCTGTTTTGATTAATTAAACTCTTCAGGGTTAATGTATTCACAACTAATAGTCTGGTGTATCTTTTTTGGTATTTTGGCTCAAACAGAATTTGAGGTGGAAAACAATTTTCATTTAAAATTTTGAAGGTAATGCTCCATTGCCTACTTCTTTAACATGTTAAAATATGAATTTGTCGGGGCCCGAGACAGGCTGCCTGGAAATATCTCACGAGGGCATATTGATTACTCTGAATGAAAGCTACTTGGCAAGCAGCTGTTGCCAGAAGGGCACCTTGACCCTCCATTGTCTCCTCGAATGCAGGAAATAAATCCCCGTGTGACAGGTGTCCTCCCCACACCTGGAAGACACCCTTTATTGCTAAACAACTCGGAGCCAAGACTTGTTGCCTCTTTTCTAATTTATGACTTTGTTTAAATTCCTCATTAATGCATACCCAAGCCTTGCTTATAGTCCTTTCTAGTGCGCACTAACTTATTTGCCCATTTGTTCCACCCATTCTTCACCAGTTTATTGTTTTCTTTGTCTAAAAAAGTATAAAAAGATACCTGGTTGATTCCTGAGCCTCATATTATGATCTGAGCATCATCCTGTGATTCTCCCATGTACACGTATTAAATTTTTTTGGTCAATCTAGTATTGTTTCAATTGTATTGTTTTTATTATTACTCCATCCATGAGAGCTCAAGCAGGATAGAGAGGGGGAAATTTTCCTCCCAGACAAATTCAAACGATAAAAAAGACATACCAGTCAATCTCAGTGCTGATACTTCAAGCTGCCTCGTTTCCTTCACTGATGGCAAGTCACTGATTTCTTATGTCTTTCCAGGTACATTTTGTAATAGCTGTCTTTACAAATATACATACATACATTTGGTGAACTGTATGAAATTGCCGTTTTTGAAGTTAAAAAAAATCAGCATTTTCATGACATTCAACCTAACTTAGATGTACATTTGAATATAATTTTTAATCATACTAATGGTACCATGCTATATACATTGTGCATTTTGATTTCTCACTTCACAAAAAATCTCGAGCTCTTCCCATATCCGTATGCATAGAGGGGTCTCATTCTTTTTTAAAAATTTGTGCCTATTTATTTCTTTTCATGGCAAAGTATTATTTAGAAATTTACCTGGCTGGTGTAGCTCAGTGGATTGAGCACGGGCCTAGGCTCAATCCACCGTTCCATTCCCAGTCAGGGCACATGCTTGGGTTGCAGGCCAGGTCCCCAACTGGGGGTGTGCGAGGGGCAACCACACATTGCTGTTTTTCTCCCTCTCTCTCTCCTTCCTTTCCCCTCTCTCTAAAAAATAAATAAATAAAATCTTAAAAAAGAAAGAAAGAAAGATGATTGAAAGCTAAAACATATCCAAAACTATAAAAAAAATTTATATACAGCCCTGGCTAGGAAGTTCAGTTGGTTAGGGTGCTGTCCTGCTGTGCCACAGTTGCAGGTTCAATCCCCGGTCGGCACACATACGAGAATAAATCAATGATGCATAAATAAGTGGAACAACGAATTAATGTTTCCCTCTCTCTACCTCTCCCTCTAAAATCAATAAATACAAATTTAAAGAATAAAGACAAATAAAATTTGTGTACAGTAAAATTGAATCTTACTTCCAGTGTATATGAGTTTTAACACATGTATAGATCTGTATAACCACAACCACAATCAGGAAACAAATATTTCGAACATGTCTTTGTAATCACCACCAATGACAAAGACAGGATGCTATTGGCAGGCAAGACAGAACACTACCTGTTTGTTAGAATCTCCCCTCAGCCCTCCTCCCCATTTCTGTGCCTTTGTACGCCTCGAGACAACATTTTCCTTGATTTCTAACACCTAATTAGTTTTGTCTACATGAAATTGTGTAGTAGACATTCTTTTGCTTGCCATCTTTTGCTCCCAGATTTATTTCTCTTGTCATGTGATTACAATAAAGCAATGGATTGCACACTATTGCATTAAATCGCAGCATTTTGACATGCAGAAGTGAAAAAAAAACTTTTATATACATTACATGTTTGTAATAGTTTCTGGGTTTTGTGTTATGTTTACAAAGGCCTTGAGCACGCTAAGAGTATAAAGTAAATCCTCCCATGTTTTTTTCTAGTACTTTAATTTTCTAGGTGTGAGAAATACATTGAACTTTTTTTTTCCTCAAGATACCAGGTTATTATCCAAAAACTCATTTAATTCTCACAGGAAGTTTATGATGGGTACAATGACATGTCTCCTTTTTGCAGATGAAGAAACTGAAATACACGGATGTTAAGTAATTTTCCCCATCACAGAACTAATAAATGGCAAAGCTGGGATTTGAACCCAGTGAGTTTAATGTCTATGTGCTTATTCATTACACTACCCAGTGTTTTCCCATTGGAAGAACCCGCCCACACATCTTGAATATGAACAAATATATTTTTACAACACAAAAACAATATCCAAATGTTTGAATAGTGAGTTTGTTTACTTAGGTGTCTGATTATCAAGTGGTTACTTAGTAAGGAGCAAGGAATCTGACACCTCGCCTTCATTTTATCAGCCCTTTTGTTTCCAAGAGGCCTCCTTCTTGAAATAAGATTTTTAAAAAATTACTTGTATTTGTTTTTTATTTTAGAGAGAGGGGAAGGGAGGGAGAAAGAGAGAGAAATGTCAATTGTCTGCCTCCTCTACATTCCCTGACTGGGGACTCAACCACCCAGGGAATGGAACCTGTGACCTTTTGGTTAGTGAGGTACTGAGCCACACCAGCCCGGGGGAGATACGATTTGTTTCCCCTCAGCCCAGTGTTGGGTTTTCCCTTCAAAAGATTCTTCTCATTAGATTAAGTCATCAGCTGTGTAACCAGCTCTAGGACAGGTCATGTAAACACTCATACAACTGTTAAAAATTAAATTGAACTGCTTTAAAAAAATGAGTGAGGTGTGTCTCAGAGAAGAGAAGGAAGTGTTGAACATGTTGTACTTGGAGATCAGGACAAAGGGCAAGAAGGCCTGAGCTCAGGTTCCAGTCCTACCACTGAGATCAGATGACTCGGGGAAAGCCATTTTTTTGCTCTTCTTTGTGCCTATTTGTCAAACATGGCCAATAGCAATAATAATGTATCCCCTTACAGTCCCCTAGTGTACTTACTTTCTGCCTACAATGAGAATTAAATTGAATACAAAGATATGAAAAAAAAATCTTTAAAGAATTCAGGCTGAAAAGTTGGCTAAACTCCTGGGAGAATCATAGTCTAAGTTTAGACACAGATGTGTAGACCTTTCTTTCATGGGAGCTTTTCCAACTGTTTTATAACTTTAATTTGTAAGCCACAGTGTGTTGCTTTGCAAAGTAAATATAAAAACATGGTATGTTTCAAAGTGTTCTAATGAAGTACATTAAAGCAATGTATGCAGTGACACAAATATTTCTATCTACTCTGGATCTCTGGTACTTGCTACCGCCTGTGTGTGTGTGTTTGTGTGTGTGTGTGTATTTCTCTCCCCCACACAACAGATGTTGGCAAATCTTGCCCTGGCAGGTGTGGCTCACTTGGCTGTAGTGTCATCTGTACACTGAAAGGTTGCAGGTTTGACCCCTGGTCAGGGTGGCATACCTGAGGCAGCCGATTGATGTTTCTCTCTCCCATCAATGTTTCTCTCTCTCCCCCTTCCTCTGTCTCTCTAAAATTAATAAATGTATCCTTGGGTGATGAACAGAGAAAGTTAGCAAATCTGGCACCTGAGAATACAGCTGTAGCAATTTCCCATTTGAGGGTAATTCTCTGAGTGTATAATATAAATATAAATGTATATTTGCAATTAAGAAAGAATGTATGCTAGTGAGGGTGCTATCAATGGGTAGATTGTTTAGGAGTGGAGAGTTGAACGTAGAGAAATCAGTGTGAATGGGAGTCTCTGCCTCTGCAGTAGGGGATCCAGGGTCCGTGGGCGGTGGTGTGGCTATAGGCTTTAGAACCACGAAGGCTCTGTGTTCAAATGCTGCCTGTACTATATCCAAGTTGTATTACTTTGGGTGAGATTCTTAACCTCTCTGAGCCTCAGGTTTTTAATTTTTATTTCAAAGTTTTTATACAGGGAAATACAGCGATTGTGGTATATAGTTTTCTGGGTTTTGACAAATGCACAGAGTTGTATATCCACTATGATAGTTACGCCATGAACTGTTTCATCATCCCAAGACTCCCTCAGTCTGCCTCTTTGTAGTTATCATACCTCCCCCCTTCCACCCACCTCTGCTCCACTCGGCTCCTATCAAATACTCATCTGTTCTCTCTTCCTACAGTTTTGTCTTTTTTCAATTTTTTTATTGATTTGAGAGAGAGAAAAAAGGAGAAACGTTGATTTGTTGTTCCATTTATTTATGCATTCATTGGTTGGTTCTTGTATGTGCCCTGACTGGGGGTCCAACCAGCAACCTCGGCATATCAGGACAATGCTCTTAACCAACTGAGTACCCAGCCAGGGCCAAGAAAGACTTCTTTAAAAAAAAAGAGAGAGAGAAACTCTCTTAGTAATTATAGTATAGATGTTTACTATGAAATACAAGAGTACTTAGCCCAGTTGTCCATTTAGTGTTCAACCCAGGCCCTACTCTGGCTCTAAAACATTTAGGGATTGAGCTGTGGTATCTTAGAGAGCAACTTGCTCCTGTAATTGCTAGTAAGTAACATTTGCTAATATGTGACCAGCACGTACTCTGCCAGGCTCTGATACCCCAGGCGATGTGAAGCACTTCGGTACAGCATGTGGAAGTAGGTTGATGAGATGGATTTGAGGGTTCACAGATGCGCGAAGTGCAGGGTGTTGGATTCACCAGGTAGATCAACATTAAGTGCTTAGGAGAATTGCATATGCTGGAGTTAAAGGTGTACTCTTCAGGAATCTTTGTCTTCCACCAGGCTGTGAATTCTTTTAACATCCCCAAGTACCTAACACTTAGAATGGTACAGATTTTTGAGCGAATGTGTGATAATATATTATTTCAGTGAAGTAAAAAAAATAAAGGCACATGTCTAAATGACTGAGATCTTATAGTATCGTCCTGAAACATTTGGACCCTGGGAGCCTAGTATCAGGCACTCCTCTGGGGAGCAATGACGATACAAAATCTTGACCACAAATACTGAACAAAAGTACACTGTCCCTCAGAGCCCATGGCAGGTTCCCTGATCGCCCCTTCTCCCACCCCGACGCTCACACACGCAGCTCTTCACTGTGGGCCCGCCAGCCCTACCATGCTCAATCGAAGTAGCACCCTCCCAGCCTAACTTCGCAATGCCGAAGCCCGGGTGCACGTCACAGCAGGGCTCAGGACAGCCCTGGCTCCAGGCTCTGAGAGCCAGTCTGCACGGAGTGAGTGCGGGCAGCATAGCAGCCCGCGTCTCCCCGAAAGCTCCAGCGTTTGGGAGCGACACCCGAGCGCGCATGTGCAGGCCCAACATCGAGCTTGTCTCCAGCGGCGCTCCGTAGAGGTCCCTTCGGCGAGCTCCACGTAGGCCGCGCAGGCGTCTTTGGCACGCCGTTCACCTGCTGCCGTTGTCGCCGCCGCCGCCGCTGCCGGGGCTGCATGGGGGGCCGAGGCCAACCAGTGGCACCAACAAGAAAGAGAAGCGGCGGCGGCGACACAGACACCCGCAGGACGAGAGTCCCGATCCTCCCGCGAGCCCAAGGAGTAGGCAGCGAGGCCCGGCCCCCGCGGTCCCTGGAGTAGAGAAGACGCTGTCGCTGCCGTGCTGGGTCTCTCTGGGCTCTCGCCCCTCAGGTCTCATTCACACTCAGGACTCCCCGCGCCGCACCATGTTCAAGAAACTGAAGCAAAAGATCAGCGAGGAGGAGCAGAAGCTCCAGCACGCGCTGGCCTCTACTCAGGTACCATGGCTGCCGCCCTTCCCTAGTTCCGACACCTCTGGACTCCGGCTCCGGGGCAGAGGAGAGGGAGCCTCTTCCGTGACCCTTGACCTCTAACCCGAGGATGCCCCCCAAGCCCTGGGAATGAGCTCAAGTTGGCCCACGTTCTCCGTCCCAGAACTCCATTGCGGAGAGTGGGTGGGGATGGCCGGATCGGTCGTGATAGCTGCTGACCTCTGTTAAGAGCTTTTCCCTAATGCCCGCCCCCGGCCTTGGAGCAAGTGAGAGGGGCTCTGGTCTTGCATGATTTTTGACCCATATCGAAAGTTCCCCCACCCAGCCGAGACTCCAACTCAGGAGTGAGGGCGGCACGGGTAAACCTGGGGCCCTTGTAATATGTGACCTCTTGACAGAAGTCCCCTCTCCCATCCCCGACCCGAGATTTGAGTACCGAAGGGGCCAGGATCCCGCAGGACTCCTGACCGTGACGGAAGTCCAGTCCAAACCCAGGGCCAGGGGTGAGGGCCAGGGGTCGAGCCATTCCAGGCCAGGCTGCTTGCTGGAGCGTTGGGACCTGAAAGAGGTGGCGGTGTGGCCGGCGTCCAGCGCCCGAGGCTGTCACGAGTTAGTCACTTCGCATAACTTGGTTGATCCGGGACCGGCGCGCCGGCTGACGCTCTGAGGCCGGGCCAGGCTTGTGCCGGTTCACAGCCCAGCTTCTTCAAGAGTCTTGTGTTTATTTTTCACAAAAGCTGTTGCTTCAGGAAACGACAGTTTCCAGGAAAGAGGGGGGCGTGTTAATGTGTAAGAAACAGTCTGCTAAGCACCAGTGAGAGTGTTTTGGTTCTGGCAGCACGTGGTCTCTCCAGTGAAGAGGAGGGCTTCTGCGAAATTTCCTGTCCTTTCTGAATCTCAACAGATTGAGCAAAACTCTCTCTTAATTTTAGCTTTTACAAGGAGGCTGAAGTGACTAATTTGGCGTTTCTAATACATTTCTAACAGAACATTTATCTTATGTAACTTTTAAACATCTAACAACTATTAAACAGCTATTGCATTGAGTTTGTTCTGAACTATGTCAAGTTGAAGTTGTTTTCTTAAATTTAAAGCTCATGAGAATAAAGCATTGCTTGAAATACATTGGGACATGACCGTGAAAGCTTGTTCATTCGCCCATGTAAAATGTAAATAATGACTATAATTTAAATAGTAAATATTTTACTTTTCATACCATTTACTGCAGGCTTTTCTGACTTTACAAAGTACCGTTATTTAAGAAGCATAGAATGATGTGGAGAAGTGGTCCTGTTAGTGAATGTGAGGCTTGTACATTTAGGGATGTGCAAAGAAATATAACTGATCCAAGGTGCCATCTCTAGAGATTTATTCTAAGAAAAGTTAAGATGTGTTATAGATTTAGTCACATGGATTTTCATTTCAATGTTTTTTAGTACATAAAAATTGGCTAAAACTGTTCAACAATAGAAATAGAAAGTTGTATCAGACAGTGAGTTATGCAGCCTTTAAAAATGCCAGAATTCATTGGGTTCTCACTGTGGGCAAAGCATTTTGTTTATTCTTTTACACGGATTATTTTATTTAGTCATGCGTAAATCTATGGTGTAGATCATCCTTTATAGATGGAGTGAGGCTCAAAGATGTAGGTTGCCTAATAATACACACCTAGTGTTAGAGCCCACAGAAAAGTATTATTAACATGTAAAGATATTGTTTAGAGAGACCAATTAAAAAATGGTGTGTGATCCCAGTTTTGTGGGCGAAATATGTATTTAAGTACATTTACATACAGTGAAAATAATTTAAGAAGAATATGCTCCCAGGTGCTGGTGAGATGAGTATTTTTTCTTATTGTAGAGTTTAGTTTTTCTTTATGAAAATTAATTGCTTTCATGCATTAGCAAAGAGGTTGTTTTCTTTTTAATATTTTATTTCTTTTATTTTTAGAGAGCGGTAAGGGAAGGAGAAAGAGAGGGAGAGAAATACCAATGTGTGGTTGCGTCTCACATGGCCCACACTGGGAACCTGTCCTGCAACCCAGGCATGTGCCCTGACTGGGAATCGAACCTCGACCCTTTGGTTCACAGCTCGCTCTCAATCCACTGAGCTACACCAGCCAGGGCATGAGAGGTTGTTTTCAGAATAACAGTAAAAAGTTAGTTACCAGCTAACACAGCACAGTTCCCAGTTTCCATAGGTAGGTGCCTCTGATGAGACAGTGCCGCTGGATCAAAGAAAATCACTTTGTGTACAAAAGATTTAAAACATTCCCATTAGATAATATGTACATTTATCCAGAATGAAAGAGGAAGGCATCACTGGTCAATTCCTCGTTTCTGTCTGGTCTCAGATTTTTTATCTGTTCAGAACCCTTCAGGATGAGTACTTCTGGGTTATTGTGTTCAGAGTTAAGGATTTATTTCATGGATGAATTAAAAAGCAAAACAAAAAAACCTTTTTTGATGACAGTGCTTTTGCAACAGATGACACAAATTCTTGTTTTCTTTAGAAAAGGCTCTTAACTTGGTATATTTTATTATTTCTTCACTTTTGAATATAAACTATTTTGTGTTGAAGGCACCATGCCCTAAAGAATTTAATGGGGTCTGAAAGGCTTTTTTCCCACTTAGGAGGATTTATTTGTTTGCTCTTGGTCTAGGTTGAAAATTTTCCCTCAGATGGTTGAATATATTTCTCCCTTATCTGTGTCACAGATGAGAAGCCTAATTTCAAATCTGTTCTTTCTTAATTAGTAGTTAACCTGATCTTTGAATATTCTCTTTATCCCTTGATTTTAGAAAATTTCATTTTTTTCTTTAGTGTTTTTAGCTCCCTCTTTTTTTTTTCCTTTAAAAAAAATCTTAGTAGTTTTTCAGGATACATTTTTTGGTATACCCTAACTTTTTTTTAATGGTGAAAGCATTGGGATCTTTTTTCTATTTTAATGAAAGAATAAATTAGGTCTGAAAATATGGCATCTTTTGTCATAAAGATGAAGGTGCTATAAAACTTCTCTTTTAGAGGTGTCTGTGTGTGAAATGGTTTCTTTTTAATTAAGCAAATTTTTAACTATGGTTCCCAGTGAAAAAAATTTGAGAAGCAGTGATCTAAAGAATATTGGGGAAGTGGACGCAGGTGTCAGAAGAGACCTGCGTGCCAACCCAGCTCTCGCAGTGCGCACCCTGGACGGGCCCCGTAAGCACTCTGAGCTGCTGCTCTTCTCATTAGGAAATTGGGGATGATACCATCTGCCCCGCTTACCTTTCAGACTTGTTGCGAGGCTCAAAGGAGAGACAGCATTTGAAAGCATTTGTAATTACAGAACACTTACTTATTTAACAGAGCCTGCTAAGGTGCGGTGCTGGGCGTTGCATTTGCCTACAAGGGTAGATGTAGTCTCTGTACTACGGGGCTGAGAGACGGTGCTCCTGGCGTGGTGGCGGTGTGCACAGGGTGTCGTGGCTGCCTGTGAGAAGGCATTTGTGGAGGGGTCAGTCAGGGTGACATCTCGAGTAGAGTCTGGATGGATAGTGAAAAGTCATGGTATATTCGGACAAGGCATTCAAGCCTCATTATTCCTAAAGGTGGCTGCATTAGTTTTCTAATATTGCATAACAAATTATCACAGCCTTAGTGCCTAATAACTCAGTTGTTATTTCACAGTCTGCATGTCAGAAGTCTGGCGTGGTGTGGCTGGTTCTCTGCTCAGGACCTCACAAGGCTAAGATCAAGGTGTCTTCCAAATGGTGTGCTCATCTGGAGTTTAGGGTCCTTCCATGCTCTCATGGTTGTGGTAGAATTTTGTCCTGTGTGCTTGTAGGTAGGACTGAGACCCTTACTTTTTGGTGGGCTGTTGCAGGGGACCACTTTCAGCTCCTGATTGCTGCCTGAAGCTGCTTGCCCCTGGGCCTCCCACAGGCGCTTTGCTTTCTTCGGGACAGAAGGAGTGCATCTCTGCTTTCTGCCCGCCTCTGCTGTGCTCTGGGCTCAGGTTCGAGGGCTTGTGTGATCAGGTTGGACCCATTTAGATAATCTCCTTGTGATTAATTCAAAGTCGACTGATTAGTAACCTTAAATATATCTGCAAAATCCCTTTTGCTATGTGAGGTCAGATAATCAGGGAAGTGATATCACATCACATTCACAAGCAGGGTCATTTGGGGTCATCTTAGAATTCTGCATACTGCCGTGCCTAAAGTAGTTTTTCTTATAGGTACTGAAGTTGTGGCCTTTGGTCTCATAATAATAATAGTCAGTTGGCAATAAAAATATTAATTGTGAGCTTGGATATAACCATCAGGTTTCTTGACAAATAGCTTAGAAATCTGTCTTCAGATTTCTCATGGCCATGAGAATTAATTAGACCAAGTTTATTTTGAAGGACTCTAAATCCTTTTGTGTTTTGAAGTGAGGCTAGCCTATCAAAGATCCAGGACCTTGGGATAAATGCTTGACTACAGTTAGTTTTTTATGAATGTTTTACACTTGGTAGTCACATCCATTTCCTCATGTGTTCTGCACTCTTGCAACTCTAGAGGAAGACTTAGAATTATCAGGCCAAACCTTGTGAGGTGGTACTGTTTTTGTGGGGACAGTGTGTTTTAGAACCTAGTCTTCAAATTTATAAACCCCAACATTGGATTTTGCCGGTTTATCCAGAGCTGACAAGGCTCTGAATTAGTGATTAGGCTCACGTGAGGCCAAGGTAAAAAGATGTAGTGCCGATTTTTAAAATTCACAGTGGGGTATATTTTTCAAGTGATCAGAAGGTCACCATCTAGAGTAGCCCTTTCTGGCACCTGGGCAGTTGGAAAGCTGAATTATTAACTCAAAGATGACTTGGAGGTGATGGAATCACAGCAGAGATGGTTGGTCAGAGCTGTTCCCTCTAGCCTAGTAGCACTTTCTAACTACTTTCCTATCTTTTTGCACCTCCCCCAGTGGCCCTTTTATTAAAGGACACGTTACACATAACCGTTTAAAAGTAGAGAGATAGAAATGGAACTTACGGTGACAGCCTTTGCAGCGTCTGTAGCCTTTTGAAGCTGGCATGGTTTGGAATTTGTGGCTCTGGGTGTAGGAGGGGCTTGTTGAATTTCTCTCAACCCCAGAGACACGTTTCTGAAGTGCCTGGAGCAAGTGCAGTGCAGTCTCAGATCTGGGAGAGCACGGTCCGGTGGCTGTGCTTCCTGTTCCCATTTTCCAAGCACAAGGTTGACTTCCAGCCGTACACTTTCTAGACATTTAAGACATTGATAAGGCTTTGGCTTTATTTCACATTCAATCATTTTCTTGTTTAAAGTTTTTAGACCTTACTGTTTCTGTTTTTATCCTGGGGAAGGATAGCTTACTCTTTGAAGTAACTTCTCCGTACAGCTAATTTCATGTATCATTGTTGACTTTTCTGGTTCATCTTTTAAAAGGTATGTGTTGTATATGTTGGAATTCTTAGTTCTAAGCAACAGAACTCAGTCCAGGTAGTTGAGCAGAAAAGGAATTGATTAAAGAATATGTGGTAGCTTAGAGAATTTCCAGGACGGCCTGAACGTCAGGGCTGATGGATGGCTGTGCCCAGCGGTGCAAGGGGAACCGCACTAAGGAGGATGCTGCGGCTGCCTCTGGGGGGCGCCAGCATCGGTCTCCGGCTGAGCAGCTCCTGCAGGTCCCTGCCTGACGCTGTTGGCACGCTCTTCAGCCGACAAACTTGAATTTTGCTGCTTATTTCCTCACACCACTCAAGTGGGCGTGCTCACTGGTCTCCTGCCCTAGGTGCAATGAAGACTGGGTCAATGAGTTGACTGATTTCTAACTTACAGACTTAGAAGTGCTGTTTAGAAAAAAAAAAAGGATATTAAACTTCTGCCACGTTTTGTTGATGTTTCCCCCTCCTCCTCTTGATTGCTGTTCCTTTTGATTTCTGCTTTTGACATAAAAATCTTTGTCCTATTCAGAGATATAGAAATAGACTCTTACATTTTCTATCTCAGTTTTTAAAAATCATTTCAGTCTTTAGTGTGGCTTAAGCACAAAGCGAGTGTCTGTCTGATTGGTGTTTCTCCTCATGTGGATGGCCATCTGTCTCAGCACCATTTATTTGACATCTTTTTTATTTAAATTATTTTTAACATTTTTATTTTTCCATTAAAGTTTATGTTCAATATTATTTGATACTAATATCAGGGAAATGTCCTGAAATTTGGCTCTATACTTTTAGGATTGTCCATAGCTCACCTTAAGTAGGCCTCAGACTCCTGGTTTCAGTTATGGGCCCTTTCTCCTGAGGGTTTTTGTGGGTGAAGATTTTAGGAGTCAGGCTCTCAGTCCTTTATGGAACTAAATGGACTAGCTTCTTGGTGTCTAGCTGTGGTGCGTAAGCTCTGCTCAAAGCACGGCCCGCCGTGTGCTAGAGAGATGCTTATCTGCGCATTTCACGGTGTTGACTCTTAGCTCAGAGGCACTGTAAAGATTGGATTGACAACCTCCTTTTCTTAAGTGAACTTTTTATTTTGGAATAATTTTGACTTACAGGAAAGTTACTGAGAGTGCTCCTCACCTGCCTTTAGTTTCCCCTAGTGCTGTCGTCTTAGTTTACCATCATAGCCTTGTTTTATAGAAGGGGACACACAGTTCTCAAAAAGTTAGTTCAGGGAAGATCATAGTCCTGGTTCGTAGCAGAGTCAGACCAGCGACCTAGGAGATGGCCTGGGTCTCCTAGTGGGTTAGGTGTTAGTTACCCTCTTCTGTTTTTCATGTACTTGCTCTTTTCTGTTTGCTGAGGTTTGGTCCTGGATTGAAAGGATGACTACCCAGCAAGCACAGAGTGTACTAGTCAATGCAGCCTTTCTAACTGTGCAATAATTTTAAATCTAGGCTTCCTCCAATTCTTCAACGCCAACAGGAGCCAGGAGCAGGACGTCTTCATTTACGGAGCAACTTGATGAAGGTACACCCAACAGAGAGGTAGGTCTGGAATTTCTTCCTTAATAAACCTTCACAGGAAGTTATTAATCTAAAATGTAATGCTACTGTTGATAACAAAATGGGAAATTATTTTGACAGGTCAGTTATTTCTTAGGCATTGCTTTTGTTAGTAACATTTTTTTTGCAAATAGTGGTTATTTTTTGTGAAGTATGTTTTGTAAAGTGGTCTTTCAGGATCTTAATTTGAGAGGATAATATACTTTGCATTTAATATGTGAAGTTTTTAGAATGATTTGATAACAGTTTGTCCTATAGTTTCAAGCTAATGTTTGGAAACTGTGAAGTAACTTTATTAATGCCATGTGACTTGTGGCTAACACCATAGCTCAGATTAGATTATTTTCAACTTTTTACCTTTTTGTGAAGTTTGACACAGGAAACAGAAAAGAAGCTAAAACAGAGGCATAAATCGGGGAATTACTACAAAGCGAATCCCATGTCACCACCACCCAGATCTAGAAAAGGAAGTGTCAGCACTATCGTGCTGCCGCCCCCTCTCACAAAAAGACGACCACCATCCTGGCTTTATGTTTGCTGCCTGCCTTCGTTTTTAGCACCGCTTGAGTATGCTTTCCGTTGGAAACGTTACAGCTCACCACTTGCGGATTCTCCAGGTTGTGTCTGTTGTAAATTATGCTGCTGTGAACGTTATCGAACATTTCTTTTGGTACACTTGTGCCTGCATTTCTTTGGCTATGTGCTTAAGAGTAGAATCCCTGGGTCAAAGGGTATGCAGAATTTTGATAGTTTAGAAGATAATGACCATTATTTTTCAGAAAAGTTGTAAGACTTTACCTTCTTGCCAGTTTATTAGAGTTGTTGTTGATCTACATCCTTGTTAGTCTTTTTAATTTCAGCCATTCTGGTGGGTGTGTAATGTTCTCTTATTACAGTTTTAATTACATCTCTCTTATGTCTGATAAGACTCAGCATGTTTTATCTGTGTATTGGCCATTCGATAGCTGCTTTTTCTTTTTAAGATTTTATTTATTTACTTTTAGAGAGAGGGGAAGGGAAGGAGAGAGGGAGAGAAACATCAGTGTGTGTGGTTGCCTTGTATACCCCCAAATGGGGACCTGGCCTGCAGCCCAGGCATGTGCCCTGACTGGGAATTGAACCAGTGACCCTTTGGTTCACAGGCCCGTGCTTAATCCACTGAGCCACACCTGCCAGGGCTGATATCTTCTTTTGGGAAGTGCTTAAGTCTCTTGTTTATTTTTCTGTTGTTTGTCTTTTTTTTATTGCTCTGTAGGAGTCCTTTTTTATATAGTATGGATAGTTTTTCTTTTTTTTATTTTATATATGTGTACACACACATGCACACGCACATACACCTTGCAGGTAATCTTCATCCACTCTGTAGCTTGCTTTTTACTAAGCTCTTAATGGTGTTCTTAGATGAACAGAATTTCTTAGTTTTAATGTACTCCAATTTGTCAGTATTTATTTTATGTCTAGTATATTTGTATAAAGAAATTTTTCCTGACCCTCCGTGTTTTCCTGTATTATCCTGTGCTCCTCCTCACATCTGGATCTATACTCCATTTGGAAATGATTTTTTTCAATATGGTGTGAAGAAGGGATCAAGCCCCCATTATCTAGTTGTCTCATTCTTTTCACACTGCTCTACTGTGCTGCCGTTTTTCAGAAATTAAGTGTCTGTATTTGAGTGGATTTGTTTCTGAGCTCTCTGTTCTTTCGGCTTTGACCTGATACCACACTATCTTAATACCTAATTTTATATTATATTTTGCCTTCGTAGAGCAGGTCTTCCCTGTCTTAATTTGGGCTGCTATAAAAATTTTCAGTGACTGGGTGGCTTAAACAACATTTAGTTCTCACAGTTTTGGAGGCTGGGAAGTTCTTCTAGATCAGGGTGCCAGCAGATTCTGTGTCTTGTGAGGGCCCTCTTCCTGGTTTGCAGACAGCTCTCCCATTATTATTATACCCTAGCATGGCCTTTCCTTGGTGCATATACCTAGGGAAGAGATGGAGGTGCGGGGGGATTTGGTGGGGGGCAGCTCTCATGTCTCAAATAAGGGGCAAAATTCCATCATGAGGGCCTCATCCTTATGACTCCCTCTAACTCTACCTCCCAAAGGCTCTGTTTCCAAATACCATCACATGGAGGGTTGTGGCCTCAACTTGTCAATTTGCGGGAGGCATTTACTCCATAGTTCCCACTTTGTTCTTCTTGAATGTCTCGCTTATTCCTGTTCCTTTCTGTATAACGTATTTTTGCTGTGTATAATGTGCACTCTTTTGCCCAGATCTTTGATGGAAAAATATGGGTGCTCATTATACATGCATAGTACTAATTCCATATCTATATGAATGTTTTTAATTACTTTGTTATGCTTATGTATTAAAAGTGTAACTCTAGAAAACAATGACAATACCCACTTGCAAAATAATACCCTGGAATATGATAATTGGTTTTGTTTCTAAATAAGCAAAAAATTGAATTGAAAATTGAAACAAAAGATTTTTTTCCTGAAAGCTTGGGCCAAAAAAGTGGGTGTGCATTATACGTGGGAACACATTATACATGGTAAAATAAGGTAAATTTTAGATTTTCAAGTCTCACAATTCAAAACAGCACACAACAATGACAATGAAACAAACCTATTGGAGGTTTTTATTGTGATTGCATCGACTCTATAGGCTAGTTTGGAGAAAATCTTAAAATTATAAATCAAATCTTACAATCTTTTCAGTATTACAGGTAGTACTGCACTGAGCATTTTACACAAACATTTATAATGCTATTCTGGAGGCTGGAGTTCTAGGAATGGGATTGCTAGGTCATAGGATATAGGCACATTTTAAAAATTCAAAAGATGTTTCCAAATTGTCTTGATGAAGGTTACTTTAAAACAAAAAAATTTTAAACCTTTATTTAGGAGACATGGATAGCAAAATAAACTTAAGGACTTTATAGCATAGATTTTGCATTAAAAGTTAATGGCGTGTACCCTAATCCTTGGTGCATGTATTTAGATGATCTGACAGTGTTATATAAATGTAAAGTGTGTACACACTGTCTTTAATTTCACTTTTTGTGCATTTGCAATATTGCGTTTTTTTAACTTCATGATTTTAAGTTTAATGTTTTGGAACTTAGTTTATACATGTAACCAATTTGAACAAAGCTGCAGTACTAGTGCTGTTTTTACCATCAGTGTCAATGGTACCATTCTTAAACTCAGTATTTTGGTTAATATTGAGGTATATGGATTCATAGACAGTACAGCTACAACCCTGGAAATAAGTTGATCACTACTATTATTTTGTAAAAAGGATTTATCTAGGGTGCTTTAAAACAATTTAATTGAATATATCTTTACGAAATAATTTTTTCTGGAAGGGATGATTTGAGCATTCTTTACAATAGCCTAAGTAAGCTAAAGGTTACTTTTTTTGTTTTTGTTCCTAAGTTCTTTCCAAATTTCCAAATTTAAATACTAAAGATTCTATGCTTATAGGTCTAGCTTAAGAAATGCTGTCTGAAGGAAAGACAAAGCAGTATCATCACTTTATCTCCTTGCTTTTTAAGCATTTTTATGACAACTTTAAAAGCTTTCTTTGACTACAAAGTACAATGTAAACCAACCCTAATAGGAGATACATTAATCATAGGAGACACATTACTTCATCACATACAGTGGACGCTAGCAGATGCCTTAGGGCAGGCATTAGGACTTTATTTTCTTTCTGAACTCTGGTTAAGAAGGATGGGATGGCTCTGTGCTGCCGGTTAGATTTAGGGCTACAAGCTAGGGGCTAAAGTGGAGCTCCCAGCACTAGTGAAAGGAGGTTGAAAAAAGCTCTTGCTGAATGCCGCCTAGAGCTCTCTCTCTGGCCCGTTATATGAAGCTTCTGTCCCTAGGGAGGCCTCATGACAGAGAACGGAACCAAACTCACAGTGGCTTAGAGACTGCATCACTAAGTGATAACCCATGTATTGGCTTAGGCCGGGAAACCCGAACTGGCCCTGTATTAGAGACTGAGAGATAGGGCAAACATGTTTTAAGTCATTTTTTTATGTTAAGTGTTACTTCCTTGGGTAGGTATAATAAAATTTGTCCTTAAAACTGATAGATTTAACTCTCAAAGTTTCTTCTGTACATATTGGAGAAAACTATTTTGTATATAAATACAAATAAACGATTATTTAAAGTAGTATGTGACTTGCTCTCCCATAAACGTTCATGCTGTCTTTTTGAGTGTATAAAAATGGCCGGCTCAGCATTCATGTTATGCCTTGTGTTCCTTACCATGCGTTGTTCTCATTGGTATAGACTCTTATACCACATTGCTAGATATGCTTTGTGTTATGGTGCCCATTGCGTATATTATTTACATGCCAGTAAGCAAGTTATTTAAAGTTGGGCTAAACAACTGAACAGTTCAGCTCATCTCCATTCCTGACCTTTCCCAGCAACTTACTATTTGGGGGTGGGGGGTGGTGATGGCAGCAGCGGTGGGGGTGGTGGTGGAGGTGCAAGGCCATCACAGTGTTGTGGTGTGTGCTGTGTGGTGAGAACTTTGCAACATGCCCTTATGATTTGTTTTTCATCATTTGTTTTATTTTTTATACCTTTGCTTATTACACTGAATGAGACAGCTACTAGCCGGGATGATAGCAGAGCCTGCTTTTCTCTCTGAGTATACTATCTTTGCTTTGGATTCCTCCAAACAGCCTAAAACACAGACTGACAGTGTGGTGAGTCCTTCCACCGCTTTCTGCGTTCCCTTTGTGGGGAAGCAAAGTAACATGGTAATTCTAGAAGCAAATCTTAGGTTGCTTGTCACTTACCAACTCGCAAAGTATCTTCAGTGCCCTGCTGCTAACCCTGCTCTGAAAAATTGGAGAATAAACTGCTGAGCTCTGATGGCTGGTGTGTTTTCTGGCAGCTTTTTAACAGCAACAAAATAACACTGTTTTAATTAATGTAGTGAAGACTACCTTCACTTGGCCTAAACTCCCAAGTTTTCTTCCTAGGAAATGTTTGCTTATTGACTAAGAAAGGATTGTTAGAAATCTTTTTGGTAGGGGGCCAAGAATTTTTTGAGATGTGACTCATATTTTTAGGGGAAAAATGCATTTTGTATAAATCCACAATTAAATAATTGAGTGGGTGGGTTGATTTTACTATAACACATAATTGCAGCTTATTTTGGGAGGATGCCAGTTTTCTGTGTATTAAATATCTGAAAGGAAATAATTATCTCATTTTTCAACTGACTGAATCCATATAATTTTGAATCTTGTACATAATTTCACTTCGGGAAAGTGGACTTTTCTGTAAAGTATGTAAGTTCTAAATGTAGCCTATTAAAATTTAGAGATATTTGCTTAATAAGGATAGCTTTAGGTGTTAAATTGGACACTGAATTGGGATTGAGGTTTTTTTAAGCAGTGAGAATTGGTTTAACTTATTAAGTAGCTGGTGATAAAAAACCGTTCCGCACTTAATCCATGCAGCCTGTACAGACTGGGCCTGTGTATAGCCACAGGCAGTCCTAAACTGTTTTCCAACCTTGGTTTTAGAACAGAGTTCTGGTGATGCCTCCCTTAGCGTAGATCTCAGGGAAAGAGGCCTTTCCTTGGTTCTGGCTACAAGTAACACCTCACTGTTGTCAAAGTGGTTAGAGAGGAAAATCATACTGCTTTATACTTCATGTGGTGGTAATAGAGGTTTAGAATAACAAGGAGAAGGGGAGGGGAAGGGAAGGAGGGGAAGGAGGAGAGTTGGTCTCTGAGGCCCACTCCCTTAAGTACTGATTTGTATTGATTCCTATCCTATTGTGAAAAAAGCTAATACTTTTTAAATGGAGGCTTTAAAAGTTGTTTACGTAGACTAAAAGTCTTTATAATATCATTTAAGTTGAGTTATGTCAGATGAAAATTTTTCTCATGTAGCAACAGTAGCATAACCTATAGCAGAAGAAACATTTAGTGAGCATAATGCAATTCATTATATTAGGAGTTTACTGGCTACTGACTTTTCCTCAATTTAGTTTTTTTGAAAAATATATTTCAAAGGTTTATATTTAAAGATTTACCTCTAATTCTAAAAATTGCTGTATCCTTAGTGCTCAGCAATTGGTAGCTGTTAAAAGACTGAACCAAACATAATTGAAGACAAATCTGGCAGGAACAAACCTGTGTGTGCTTCTACATGAAATGCACTTTGGAAGAGTTTTCCTGTCATCTAAAAATTGCCTCTAGGAGAATTGGTGATTTTGAGTATTGACTTGTACTCAATACAAGGCTTCTTTCTGCCTGGGAGAAGTCCTTCAGAAGTCTTCCCACACCGAAGGAAGTAACTGTGTTGGATTCAACAAGCATTTACTGAGCCTCTGCTGTCAGTCGCCAATATGTTAGGTCCTGGGGACCAAGATGAAGAGGCAAGGTTTCTGCTCTCCAAGACTTTATGTTAGTATGGAGGCAAAAATGTCAACCTACACTTACAAAAGAAAGAAAGAAATTAAGGCTTCATAGAAGAAAATACAGGCATAGGGAATGTGTTAGCCCTTTGGAGCAAGTCATATGAAGTTTCGTAAAAGAAGGGGCCTTTGGAAGTTGAAAGATGAACAAGAGTTTGATGGGCAGATATAGAAAAGGCATTACAGGTAGTGACAGAATCTCTAATTTTGCTTCTAAAGATCCTTAATTTGAGTTTATAGGGAAACATAGGCCAATATTTCCCTTAGCTGTCCTGCATTTATTTAGATATATGCTATAACATATAAGTTGAAATATTAACACAGGGAGGAAATATTTTAAATGTTACACTGTGTTTGATACAGTGGTATTTCAGGCAATTGTGGAATAGCTTTTTTGTGTGGACTACAATCATGTGTCAAGTAATTTACTTGAAAATAGAACATGGACTCTATTGCCACTATTCCTCCTAACCTAAATAATTCATGGAGTTCTTCCATTTTCTTTCTCCATCATTTAACTATTAGTTTTCAGTATACTGACTGGCTGAGAGACTTATTGATCCCTATAAAATATGTTTTTAATTTTAAAGTATGTAGTATATTTTTAGGGCTAGAAAGCATTACTTATGGTGTTACACAAATATATGCCATGTACACAACTTTTAATTCTCGAAATGGCAGAGAACAGAGAGATAAAAGGTAATTCCTATGTTCTTCCAACCTTTCTCCCCTATGTAACGTTAAAGAAATGTCTTGGACTGATAAAATTTGGTAACTCTTTTTATATTAGAGGGAGGAGACATTTAAATTTTTATTCAGAGAAAGTTCAAATATTACAAAAGTGGGAATAGGAGTAATGGTGATGTCAGAATTCTTCCCCCTCTTCCAGCAGCAGTGTCAGCAGTCACAACTCGTGGCCGTCTGAGTAGGACCCCCCGACTGCCCTGCCAGACCACTGCCAGCCTCCCCATACGTGCAGCTTTCCCCCGCCCCGTCCCTGTTGGGTTATTCGAAGCAAATTGCAGAAATTATATTGCATCTGAATATTTTGATATATGTCCTTAAAAGTTAAAGATTAAAAAATATAACTATAATGTGTATTTCACCTAACCATTAATAATTTCTGAGTATCAAATACCTAATGAGAGCTCAAGAATTTGAGAACATTTTGCAAAACTCTGTTTTAGAATAAATGAGGTCAGATATTTGACCTTTAAAAAAATCCTTACCCAAGGATATGTTTATTGATTTGAGAGAAGGAGAGAAGCATCGATGTGAGGTAGAAACAGCAATCAGTTGCCTCCTGTTTGCTGCACAACCAAGGATCAAACCCGTAACTTAGGTGTGTTCCCCGACCTGGAGTCACACCTGCGGCCTTTTTGCTGTACAGGGTGGCCCATTCAACTGGGCCCATTCAACCCTGGGCAGGGCTGACCTTTTCTCGGTCAGCTGTAGAGTTGTGGGGGAAAGGGCCTTTTTAGAGGCCAAGTTACTGAAACATAGTGACTAGTATTTGGTCAAATGCTCTTGTTTAAAATACGGGAGTTATTTTATCATGAGCTACTTTTAAATCACTAATTTCATTTAGACACTTTGTGTACTATGAATGCAATATAGAATTTTTAATCTCAAAGAATCTCATTCATTATCATGGAACCTATGCCAGTATGATGCAAGCAGTAGAATGTTGCTTAACTTGGACCATTTGTCATACCAACAGTACAGAATAAAAAAACTTTCACATGTGGAATAAGATTATTTTCACTTGTAAGTTTTACTGATTTTTTTTGTTTGTTTTCAGAGAGTAGGGAAGGGGAGGGGAAAGAGAGGGAGAGAAACATCAGTGCGATGTTGCCTCTCACGCACCCCTACTGGGGAACTGGTCTGCAATGCGGGCATGTTACCCTGACTGGGACGCGAACCGATGACCCTTTTGTTCACGGGTCTGCACTCAATCCACTGAGCTATACCAGCCAGAGTGGCCTTTCTACTTCTTGTTACCAAGATATTTTTCAGAGCTTAGCTCAAGTAACTTCAGTTTGAATATTCTTTTATTGTAGGGAGCTGTTGCTAATACTTCTTTTTCTGGATAGTTTTCATTTGAATGAGTTTTGGTAATTGAAACCCTTATGTTAAAATTTTGTTGAGTCAAAACTGGGGACATTATAATAGGGAAAGAAATGCAAATAGCTTGAAATAAATTTTACTGCATACTAATCTTCGCTATTTAGTTATATGTGTTACAGCAAAATCAGTTTTCTAAAATACTTACCAGACTAGTTTTGCCTTGCATGAAAACATTCTAATAAATGAACAGTTACTAATTTTGTTTGATAAATGTATCTAATAGGTCTTGGTACAGGGGCTTTGTTCTTGATAGTTTTAAAACTTTAGTTTTTTCTTCTTTTTTTTTTTACTATGTTTTGATGTCTCTTTTTCTTAGAACGCATCTATCCAAGCTACAAAGTCTCCCGACAGTGTTAATGGAAGTGAACCAGTGACTCCTCAGGTCTGTCATTAATTTTACTCTAAAAAATAGCAAGTCATTTCAGAATGGTTGATCTATATTACTAGCATTTGACTTTACATTGGAACAGTGATGTCCAAACAGTTGATGCAGTATGTATGGTAAATCCAGCTTTGTTGATTGTTTCTTAGGAAAAGTTTTAGATGAAAGTAGTTTTTTTATATATACCAGTCATGTAAGATTCCATTATTACTCATTTAAAAAATTAATGGTGGTAAAGAGAAAACCTTTTGAAAAAAGAAATACAACTTTATAGTTGTAAAAGAAAATAGAGGAAGTCATATTGGAAGACATGTTCAATTACATAATTTTAAAGGGGGATATGAAGGAAATGAAATCTCTTTTAAAGTTTGCTCCTAAATGTGCTAATGCAGTGTATTTTTCTGCTAGAGAATTTAGATTATCTTTGATATTCAAAAGTTATTTAGAGATTGGGACTAATTAATGTTGTTTGACTCCTTCCCAAAAAAAGAGGAAAAAAAAAGATCACGATAACAATGTCTGAAATGAACATTTGTTACTTTGGCGTTAGTGATGATTATTATCATGAACCTGGCTGTTGTCAGCAGTCTCTAAATGTAGGGAAATAACATTTCTAATTCCGTGAATCTGGAGTGTGAACATAAACAATTTGTGAGCTAAATGATTTATGGACTAAATTATGTAGACTAAACATTCTAAAATATTGTCTAGCAAATATATAAATTACAGCTTCCCAAACTCCGTGAAAAGGTTACCTGTGAGCTGAAACCCTCCTTCCTTTCAGGGATGATGGTGAGGCTCTGGCCATAGTCCGAGTCCCTGGGTCTGTTAACTCTGGCTTAGCTGCATCCCTAATTAGTCCCAAGTCTTTTACAAATTAATCATTTCCAATAAGTGCCATGAGTTGGGGTGAAATATTGAGAGGCACCAGCCCAAGTGGTACTGGACAGATTCAGTGAGCTTTAGGGAAAATTGTTAAAGAATATTATTATTTCGAATTCCCTTTTTCTTCTTTTATAGAATAGTCTGAAAAGACTAAATGAAGTTATGAATGCAAAACTATAATGAATGATAACCAGCTTTATAAGAAATTTGGGAGATACTTAACTTTTAATTAGGTTAAATAATGAACATGGGTGATATTTAGGAAGTAAGCTCACTAAAGGCTTTGAACTTTCTTCAAAAAGAAAAAACAAATAATAATAATATTATATTATTACAACGATAATAGTATTTCTGAGTATTTACTGTGTCAGGCAGGCATTATTAACCATTGTATGTATATACTCTCAAGTAATTCTTATAATGAAGAGATGCTTTCACTTAGTGACTGTTTACTTTTAAACAGATTTCTGACAAGGTGGGTGCTGGTTGTTAGTGAATTAGGAGCAGTATATGTCTGCAAAGAGGCAGGGTGCTTGCTGTGGCCGGGCATCTTGACAGCAGCAGGAAACCGGAATGGCGAAAGCACGCCCAGGAGTTCATGAGGCACAGTTGCCCGTGACCCCTTATTACTAGGTAGAACGTCCTGTATAAATGAATAGTTCTGGCCCACAATATAATGATTATGGTGGGGATTATCGTTATAAAGGGTCATTCATTGTCCTTATTTAAGAAGGCAAAAAACGTGAATGTCAGAAAAATTTCTTTTAAATGCAGTTAACTTTTAAATTGCTTAATGCAGTTTGTAATACTCAGCTAATGAATATGATCTTCATTCATCTCCAAAAAAATGCAGAGAGCTGACCTTTAACTTCAAACAGACTTATAAAACTCAGATATTGGAAGATAATTAGTTATATCATCACATAATAGAGAAAAACACATTTTTCAAAACAATAGATATTTGAGCATTTATCTGGAAAGCTGTGAAATGGTTTTACTGAATCGCAGTGTTAGTACTTTAGCAATTTAGGAGGCGTCTAGGACCTAGAGCTACTCTCTTATTGAAGAGGTGAGATTTCAAGCATGAAATCTTAAATTACTTGCCCAAGGACCAGTGTCTCATTATTCGTAATACTTTGGAATTATCATAGATAGACACAAAACATCACTCTGTCTAGATACAACTTTTTGCCATATATTGATTGCTTCATTTGAATTTGTATGCTATTAAAACAAAATGAGAACTGAATATATTAAATTCAGTAGAGCAGAACACAGGGATTTAAATGGCTGTTCTCACATGCTATTTTGGGGAAAGTTCTTGTTTTGAAAACCATGTGTGAATTTTAAAATATAAGATAAATTATAGTATTAAAGTTGAATTTTGAATTTTTGTTACTATTTTTTGAATACTGCCTTTTCTTTTATTTTCAATAGTTTATTATGAAAATTTTCAAACATACAGAAAAGTTGAAAGAACTTTAAAGTGAATAGCTGTATACCCACCACCTGCATTTTATCATCGATACCTCACTGTGCTTGTTTTATCATGAATCTGTCCATCTATACATGCTTCTATCCATCCCGCAATACTTTTAACTTTTTTTGCTTGTTTTTAAGAGGTGGGATACTTTTATTTATTTAAGTATAGTTGGTATACAGTATTATATTAGTTTTAGGTGTATAATACAGTGATTCAACACTTGTGTATCTTACAGTGTGATCACCATGCTAAGACTAATAATCACCTGTCACTATGCAAATTTACCACAGTATTATCATTATTTATTTTTTATTAAGAGAAAATGACCAAGTTTAATATATGCACAAGTATGGAACCCCACATAGGACAGAGAGTCTGAGACCCCACGTGCAGGAGTGGTTCAGAGACAGAAACGGAACTCGGGTGTGTAGGACAGCCTGAGCTGGGAATGAGGCAGGGGCCTTGCAGGCTTCAGAGGGTCACTGCAGGGTGAGCAGAGCAGATGCTCAGTAGACAGAAGTTCGTCCTGCCCTATGGGTAGGTCAGAGGAGTTACCTCTGAAAGTCTCTTATTATGGGCAAGACCTCTCGTTTGAGTTCTTCTAGGTAGTTAAGGTTGGGGTGGAAGTTTCTCTTGAGCCTGCGGTTAAAGTTGCCTTTAGCTCAAAACAGTCTGCCCACTGCCCACCACAGAGGCAGGTCTCGGGATGACTCATCCTGAACCCTCACAGCTCCCTCCTCTGCAACTTCCCTGCAAGTTTCACGTCCCAGAAGTTGTGATGGTAAATTGTTCTGTATTTCACTGAACCAGTCTCAGTCATGAGGCAAGTTCAGTTCATTTAAACAGTTGTGCACAGTATTATTGACCATATTCCCCTTCACCCTTTTCACCTGTCTCCCCACCCCCTCTCCCTTCTCAACACCACAGACTGGTGACAGTGCGACTCACAGGATTGTCGGTGAGGGATTTGAGTTGAGAGCAGAAGGCAGCTGGAGATAGGTCTGAATAAGAACAGTGTTGGGTAAATAAAAACGAGGTTAAAATGGGGTAGACAGAAAGGAGTTAAAAGTAACTCATGTGTCCATTTAGTTTTTCTAAAAGATTTTATTTATTTTTAGAGAGAGGGGAAGGGAGGGAGAAAGAGGGAGAAAAACATCAATGTGTAAGAGAAAACTCAATCAGTTGCCTGTCATATGCACCCCGACTGGGCACCGAACCTGCAACCCAGACATATGTCCTGACTGGGAATCGAACCCACGGCCTTTCACTTTGCGTCTTGACACCTAACCAACTGACTCGCACTGGCAGGGCTGTGTCTGTTCAGTTTTACTTATACATTCCTCCTCTTTAATCCCCATCAGATTGGTTTTTTGCTTTTTTGTTTTGAAATGAATTATATATAAATCAGTGAGTATCTTTTGTATGAGAAACCTGACAATAGGTGACAGTGACAGTTTAATTTTTCACACATCAGAGAGTTTGGAGATAGTCACAAAGTACCCTTCTCCGTTCAGGCACCTTACTGGACAGCCCACAGGTTGAGAATCACTGACTCAAACATGTTACTCACAAGCAGATGTGGCAGTTACTGAGTTTGTCAGCTTCTGCAAATATATGTCTTTGATATCGTTCATTAGCTTCTGATCCTTAAATAACAACTATTGCTAGTGTCATTCAGACTTGCTCTGCTTGTTTGTCATAGGGCAATTTACAAGAAGATTATATGAATTGGAAAGCACTTTTTGATTGGGTCAGAAGTAGCTGGTAATGGGACATTACTAAAGTGTCCTTAAAGTTTTTGAGCTTGAGGATCCCTCCTTTACCCTAAGACCATCTCTGTCTCCCCAACATAAAGGTAAAACTTACACCTTATGAGGAAAACACCTGAAAGTACAGGAAAATCTAAAAATAAAAATCACCTAAAATCTTACCTTCAGAAGCATTCACTCTGACCTGGTTCTAGGGGTGTATATGTAAACATACATATAAATTAAAATTGTGTGTAATTACTTTAAATCAAATGAGTTCACAAGTACTTATTTTTTTCAATGTATGTCTTGACCCTTCTTCTAGAAAGCATCCTGTAGTGGTGAACATTGGGGTAGTTTCTGGTTTTCACCATTGTAAACAGCCTGAGATAAGTCTCAGTGCCTGTGAGGGGAGTGGGGCAAGTTATCCTCTCTCCCTCTCACCTTGCCAAAAACCATTATTAAACTCCAATTCCTGAGAAAAGAACTTCTGGTTTGATTTTCAAATCGTATACTAAAGAGAATCTTTTTGATTTCCTGTAATCTTTGCCTACACATGACTTTAGGCCCCCATGAGCATTTCATTGCTGGCATCACTGAGATCTCGTAGGTAACTTTGCTGTACTAACTGGGAGGAGTTTCTAGGAAACACTTGTTAAATATTGACTGCTCACCTGAAACTAATATAAAATAATGTTGCATATTATCTGTAATTGAAAAATGTTTAAAAATGCAATAAAAAAATACTGACTGCTGTCACCCGACCAGAATATTATTGCAGCTGAATGGCCCTGGCCGGGGAGATCAGTTGATTAGAGTGTTGGCCCCATGTGCCAAGGTCGGGGCTTTGCTCTCCACTCGGCACATACAAGAAGCAACCAATGAATGCATAAATAAGTGGAACAACAAATCAATTTTTCTCTCTGTCTTTCTCTCTTGCTCTTACATCTTCTCCTATCCCTCTCCCTCTCTCTAAAGTCAATAAATAAAAAATTTTAAAAGAATAATGGAGCTCGGAACAGTTTTTTGAATTGTTATATTGCTTTATTGTTTTTATTCAAATTGATGTGTTATCATTTAAGCTAATTAAGAGACTAGCTCTTGCTTATCGTATTTCTAACATCAGACTTACTGATCTGTGCAGAGGGCTCTAGCTCAGACTTTTCACCTGTCCTTCATGATTTAATGTCGATTTCTATTCCCATTAGACAGAATGGAAAGTAGAGCAGAGTTGGTTGTCACTAGGCATTTCTGCCTGGCATTCTCTTAGGAACGAAATGGGCTCCCTATACATTATCACCCCCCTCCCCCCATTTCCCTCTTTTGTTGAGAAGAGTGATCAGGAGTCAGTGCTTCTATGAAGACTCCAGATAAAGTCCACTTGATTTTAGCCACAACCTCATACTGCCTACTGTATACCCATTTTAGGCACCGGGTATAGACTGGTGATACTGCCTCAAAGGATCGTACAGTTTAGTGACCTGTGAGTCAGCTGGGAAAGTATGGCTTCCTTCTTTTTTACAGATGTGGAAACTGAAAGGAAGTGACTTAGAGACTGAAGGTCATTCCACTGCTTGGCGACAGACCTGGGACCTACCCCCCAGTACTCTGATTCCAGGTCCAGCAATTTCTCAGAAATAACCAGGTGTCTCTTCTTTTTCAGAAAGCAATGTATTATGTTGAAGGTCAGGAATATTAATTGAATATGCTAGAGCTTTTAACAGATTATTGCTGATGATAGGGAATGATGGAAGTTGAAATGTGTATTTTAACCCACGTGTTCTGTTGGGTTTCCGTTACAGTCAGGTGACACACAGACTTTGGCACAGAAACTGCAGCTCCGGGTGCCTTCCATGGAGTCTTTGTTTCGAAGTCCCATCAAAGAATCTCTGTTCCGATCTTCTTCTAAGGAGTCTTTGGTACGAACGTCTTCCAGAGAATCCCTGAATCGACTTGACCTAGACTTGTCTGCTGCCACCTTTGACCCACCCTCTGACATGGAGAGCGAGGCCGAAGACTCCCTGGGGAATTTAGACGGCTTCAACAAAGACCAGTTGATTCAGTGGTTGCGAAGAACAGAACGAAGGTTGCATAGCTACAAAGGAAAGTATTCTGAGGTAGGAGCAGAACTTCTTTGTCGGAAGGGAAATTTCTTCCCCTCATGCTCTAATTCATACGAGGCTTTGCTGTGTGGCTTTCACTCCTGTGGTTGGCTGCACCGTTGATTGCTTAGATGTGCCGGTTACTAATGGTGGGTAATCTGTGTGGCATTACCTGGTTAGTGACTTGCAGTGGTACAGCAGCTTTGTGGCAGGGCACTTGGTAAAGTTTTGGAGATTGTTGTCCGTAGCCTTCTGGTTCTCACATTCTGTGCCCTTCTGCTTGGACAGCCATTGCAGAGTTACTATCTTTCCTTCTCACATCCTCTCCCTTGTTTATCCTCTAAGTTCAGTGGCTCTAATGTGACCTCTTCCGCCAACCGGACTTTCATTATTACCCCAGTGACGTTGCAAGTGGTCTGATTTTCAGACACATTGGTTCACTCTCATTGTACCTACATCTAAACTTTGCCTCAACTGAATGTTTTAACGTCTAACCTCCTTGAGGATGACACTCTCAGTTTGGTCGGGGGAAGTAGTGCCATTCCACCTGTCTTGTCTGTCCTTCAGGGACATGGCACCTTCCCTCCAGGCTGCACTGTATTAGTCGTCCTCCCCATCCTGTGCGGTCGACACAGTCAGTCCTTCCTGAGGAAAACCTTCTCGAGCAAGTTGCCCATGTTTTGTTTGTTTGTTTTTTACAATGCTCAGATGTTACTGTCTTAACATTTTGTAAATCAGCATTGTAGTTCATTTTAATTATTGAATAATAAAGTTCAAGATTAGTATACACACACACACACACACACACACACACACATATAAAGTTAGCCATAACTTCTATTTCCAATTGTGGCTACAATATGGGTAGTTTTACCCTGCACCCAAAGGACAAAAAGAACCCTAGGTGAAATATATAAAGTATCTTTTAAAAAACTATAAAATACTGACAAACTAGGAAGGAATTATTAGGTTAAAACCTATTGGCCAGCTGGAACCCAGATATGTGAACAGGGTGTGAAAGCCGTGTAGCTCACGGGGCACTTGTGGAGTCAGGCAACTTTTTCCTTTAAAAACTTTTTCTTTTTAATTTTATCCAAGTAAATAAAAGTCTTGATTTTCGTTGGTCTAGATTTATTTATTTTCACTGACTTATTCATGGCTTTTATGTTTGAAGCTGGGGCAACAGTTTAATTAGTATTTAAATGCATAAGACACTATGCATTTGATCTTTATGGTGCCATTTAATTTTGCATCATTGCAAAGTAGATACCACTTTGCAAAGTGATACCAGCTCTATTTTGTAGAACAGGGGTTAGAGCAGGGGTGTCAAATTCATTTTCACTGGGGGCCGCATCAGCCTCATGGTTGCCTTCCAAGGGCCGAATGAAATTTTAGGACTGTGTAAATGGGACTGCTCCTTGACAGTTAAGCAAGAGCGTGGTGGTTCTGCCGGGTGGAAACAAGGTGCCAGGACGGATAAAACAAGGTGGAGGGCTGGATTCGGCCCACCGGCCTTGTGTTTGCCACCTGTGGGTTAGAGATCATAGAGACTTCATCATGGAGATGAAGTAACTTGCTTAATTAAGGTCATGTAGGTAGCAGTTGACAGAGTCTGCTTTGATTCTGGGTCTGCCTGGTGGTTTCTGCTAGTCTGTGCTGCCCCAGGTAGAGGTGTGCAGCTCATTAGGGAAAAGAGCCCATAGACTTTGCCTTTACCTTTCCGCACCTGTCTGGTCTTAAGGTAATAAGAAATTGAGGGTCCTTCTCTTAGGCAGAATTTTTTTTTATTGTTAATCTCTGTTTTCGAGGCAACTTTCATTGTTAACTGCCTCTTCACTCAAGGTATCAGTAGAGGCACTTAGGGGCACAGAGCAGCTTCTAAAGGAAAATGGCAAGGCGCAGAGTATAGGGGAGTGCTTCCCCGTAAAGCTGCAGCCTGTCTCTTCAGAGACCACTGGCACTTCTAACGTAAGGTCTCAATAATTAATTGGAGCCATGTGCTAGCCTTCAGATAAGTAATGTTATACAATTTCTAGGTTTAAAAGATTTGTTAATTTATACTTTCATAAAGGTAGGCTAGAATGTTTAAATATCCTGTGTAGGTTAAGTGGTCAAACAATTCTTTAGGGCCTGAGTTACCAGTTTTCATCTGTTGATTATGAGTTCTTTTCCTAAGAGTCTTTGCACAGCCATAGTCACAGATCCTACAGCCGGAACTTGTAGAGACGAATTACATGGTCAAGCAAAACATCCCCCGGGGAGCTTGTTAAAGCACACATTCCTGTGTGTCCCTGCTCTTTCTCCCCCAGTTCTCTCTCTCTCTCTCTCTCTCTCTCTCTCGTAAATCAGTAATTGGTTTATTTTATTTTATTTTTTTCATAGGGCAGTTCCATTTTTAATTTTGGGGGGTAACTCCGTGCTGCTTTCCACAGTGACTGCACCAGTCTGCATTCCCACCAGCAGTGCACTGGGTTTCCCTTTTCTCCGAATCCGCACCAGCACTTGTTTATTGGTTTATTGATGGCATTCTCACTGGTGTAAGGTGGTATCTCCGTGCGGTTTTCATTGGCATCTCTCTGATGGTTAGGGACATTGAGTGCCTTTTCATATGTCTCTTGATCATCTATCTGTATGGCTTTTTCCAAGAAGAGTCTACTCAGGTCCTTTGCCCATTTCTTAATTGGGTTGTTTTTTTGTTTTTAATCTTTACTGTATTTTTTTCTCAGTACCATTTTGTCCCCTTATATTTCCCTCCCCCTAGCAATCACTGCACCGTTGTCCATGTCCATGAGTCCTGTCTCCATTTTGCTCAGTCCCGCCACTCCCCTAACCTCCTTCTGTTCTCACAGCAGCTGTAGTTTGGGGTGGGGCCCAAGAATTTGCTTCTAGCAAGCTCCCAGAGGATGCTGTCGATGGTACTGGTCTGTAACTACCCTTTGAGCTGTCTTCTGCCTTTAGGCGAGTTGTCTCTCATTCCCACCTGTGAGTTAGGTACTGAAATTTAAGGAGGCACGTGTCTAAGGTGAAGTCAAAAGGGGATTTGCTATCTTTATTTATAAAGTTGAGTTTTCCTTTTATTTTTTAGAAATATATTCCCTATGTTGTTTAGCTTGGCAGTATATGCATCTAATTACGTTGACTTTGTCTTACATAAAAGGATTCTTATGATATATTTTTTGACTTTAGTGGAGTATATGCTCCACTAAAACAAGATGGTTTAGTGGAGGTCAGAATAAGTAATTGCATTTAGTTAGGAATGACAAATGTTATTGATGACTTTTGCTTCATTTCAGCTTATAGCAGCTTATCAGACTCTTCAGAGAGAGAAGAAGAAGCTACAGGTAAGTGATTTGTCGTCTGTGATACTGATTCATACATAATTTTAAAACTAGAAAGGCTCTTACGGTAAGATAGTTCTATCCTCACTGGTAATAATTTTCCATATGACTGAAGTATTTAACCTGCTTTACCATGACTGGTGATTTGATGGAGAGAGGGAAGGATTCCAGAGATTCTACCTGGCGGGCGGGCTTCCTTCAGCTTTGGATCCTGCAGCGCTCCAGCGGCTTGGCTTCAAGGCATGTTTGCCTCTTTCAAGCATGTTTCCTAGTGTCCCAGTCTGCAGGTTGCGTTTTTGTTTCAGTAGTGAAGAGACATGCAACCTTCAAAGCTTTCCCTTCTGATTTTTAAATATCTGCAGACACCCCTATTTCTTATCACTGTATCAGGGTCCAGACCCAAGCATCCTCTATTCTGTTTCCTTTGGGAAGCTCTTGGTTAAGTGAGGAGAGAGGAAGCTGTTATAGCTCTTCTGGGTGACCCACCCTGGCCCTACTGTGTCATCCGGTTCATGGGCAGAAATTTTCCACTAGGTATCACATGTCAGAGCTAAGGGGACATCTCCACTCTATTCAAATGGTGCTATCATTGTGCTGTGTTATTTATAAAATATAGTGGTTTTTTTTACAGTAGAAGTTATTTAAAAGTCTAGCATTTTGTGCCATTTAAAGATACTAACCAAAAGTTATGAATTTTGATAAAGTTAATTAATTTCCCCTTGTACATTATTTAGAAATATTTAATGTGCCTTAAATATTAATCTCCATTAAGTACATTAATGGAGATTTTATGGCTTTGGTATGTAATATAATCAGAATGGCGACATTAGTTATTTATTGTGGATTTATTGTTCTAGTTGTCTGTAATGCGTGAGTTGGATTATTACAAATAGAGTTTTTAATTTTTTATATTTTCTAAAGTGAGTTATATAGAAGTGAGGAGTGGTTCTAATTTAATCCTCAAAAAGTCATCTTATTCCCAAATTCTGAGGGTATGTTGCTCGTGTTTCTGTGAATTGTCTATGGATATTTATTCTAGGTGTATGTATTTCTACCACTAAGTGGCAATAGAGAATTGTGGTTGTGTAGACCCAAATACAAAGTAAAGGGTGTTAGAGATAAAATTCAGTGATATTTTGCTCTTTTCTGTATGTCTGCATATGCCCATATCTGCATGCCTAGAAACCTCTTTATTAAATAGACAGATATCCTTTCAACATAGGCAGTGAACTTAAAATTGTAAGTACTGCCAAGACTATTACCATTGCTATTCATACTGCCTACCATTTTTTCAGCTCTTACTGGGTGCCAGGCATTATGGTGTATTTAGTCCTTAGACCTCCCCTGCGAGGAAGTGAGGAAGAGACGTGACTTCTTGTTGGTTGTTGCACACCTCGTCAGAGGTGGGGGGGAGCTGGGCCCCTTCCTGGCAGTTCGACTGCGGAGCGTGGGCTTGTCAGTACTGCGCTGCAGCTTTTCATCGTTCTCAGCGGTGCATCTTCCTGCATTTAAAATCTGTGTATTAAACCAAACAAAGCCTGTGTTCATGGCTTTGGGGGGAAAAGCCTTTGGTTCTGGTTGTATTCACTTCTAAGGCCTCACAAAGACAACCCAGTGACACTCCCTAGGGCCATAAGCAAACCATTTGCCCACCTTTATCTCTGTTTTTTTGCTGTTGGTCTACACAGGCCAGTGAAGATTCAGATCACCCCATTTCTTTACCTCTCTGTATTTATATTATAGAAGAAAATACAGTTATTTTGTTTCCTTACATCGTAACTTTTCAGATTTAATTTCCTCACTAGTGAAAGCACCCGTTTCCTGGCCTGCCCCCCCATCCGGCCCACCCAGGAAAGGATGAATCATTTTATCCTTTAATACTACTGTTTTAGTTTCTTGGTTTTTATGTATGATTACTAATTTAGCAATCTGTAGTTCTCTTTGCGGTTTTCTCCTGGACATTTTTTTAAAATATAGAAAAAGATTTTTGTATTTTGTATAGAAAGTACAAATGTACTTTGTAGAAAATACAAAAGTATTTATTTTGTATTTTGTATAGAAAGTCACACCAAAAAAACCTCTCTCAAACAGGCTGGTAATTGACTTGTTCCACACTTATAGGATACAATGAAATAATTAATTTGGAATTTGATGTAACTTAATTTTTTTTAATTAAAAAATTAACATACAGTGGAGTTGACTTTTGTTTGGTTTACATGTGATTTGTGTAAGCACTACCACAGCCAGGCTGCAGAACAGGTCTGGAACATCATTGTTTAACTTTTAAGACATTTTCAACATAGCTAGAACCTTAACATTTTCAGTCCTGTTCTCCATCCTCATGTTATTTTTGGATAAGCAGTTGTAATATTATAAAAATAATTATTTTTGACTTGCTTTTATTATTATGCCAAGCAGTTGTTTGACCTAACTTTATTTTTATTTTAATTAAAGGGTATATTAAGTCAGAGCCAGGATAAAGCACTTCGGAGAATTGCAGAATTAAGAGAGGTAAGTTGTAGTGATTAGTACTTTGAGAATAGTAATTAAATCTCTCTCTCTTTTTAAAAGAATTTATTTATTTATTTTTAGAGAAAGGGGATGGGAGGGAAACAGAGAGGGAGAGGAACAGCAATGTGAGAGAGAAACATTCTATCAGTTGCTTCTCTACCAGGGACTGAACCTGCAGTCTAGGTACGTGCCCTGACTAGGAATTGAACCGGTGACCCTTTGCTTTGTGGGATGACGTGCAGCCACCTAAGCCACATCAGTCAGAGCAGTAACTAAATCTCTTATTTTTATCAGAACTTTTGTTTATGCTGGGGTCGTTTCACATGTACTTTAGTAGTTACAGTAATAGCTCACCAGCCCAGTCCTACAAGACCAGAGATCAAGTCTTACAGTTTTTATTTGTGTGGTTTTCCTCAGATCTCTGTATATACAGATATATAGTTGGCAGAGTTAGGGAAATAGGAATGTCTTACTTGGCAGTAGAGTAGTATCATTTGCCTGCATGAACAGTCAGTGGCAGCATCCAAGGCTAAACTGTCCCTTCTGTTAGGTATTTCGGGCTTCTTTTTGTTTTTCCTAACCAACAATCTTTTTGGTAAAATAAAACAAAAATTTTATTCATTATAATTCTGGGGGGTAGATTACAGTGAAGTCATAAAACAGTATAGAAAATCATGCCCCAAAATCTATAGCTCATATGTATGTGGTGACCACTCTTGTAATCACCACCAGAGTCAAGGAATAGATTAGATGTTAGGCATCAGGTTTTGCGGGTGTTTGTAGTAATAGTATTGCAGCTGGAGACATAGGAGTCACCTGTTTTTTTCCCTTCTGCTGCTCAGTCCTTCTCCACTAGGGGTCCCTGACTGCAGGAGCTACTCAAGATAATACCGAGTGGGCCACAAACTTCTCTTTTATTATTAGATGGATAAGTACCCACGTGATGTTTATCATTGCTGGCTCTTAGTAAATATAGGCCTCCTCTTTGTGTTTTCTCTAAATTTAATTTAAATTAAATTATAGAACCAGGACTCTAAGGTATATCAGTGGGAAAAGAGAAAGGGCCTACTGTGTCAGCAGGCTTCAGCTAAGCTTACCTACGCAGGTCCAGGTATTGAGGGACTTAGGAAACTGTTAGAGAGACTTGGCTGGGAGGCATGCCCTGCCAGGATCGATGGCAAGAAGTTGATGTGCCTACTCCTCAAAGAAGATGGGGCTCTTTGAATAATCTGGGTGCTGCCAGTCAGATTTGCAACTCTCCCTCCCCTTTTTGGGAGCTGGTGAGGGGTTGAGGGAACATGCAGAGATAAAGTAGTATAGAGCTGAAGTATATAGCATGGTATAAACCCGTAACTATGCTCGGTAGCTTCGTCTTCCTTTCTTAGGGAATGCTTAACCACAGACTGAGTTCAGGACTTCAAAACCTTTTTTTACAAAATTGATTTGAGAGGGAGGGAGAAAGAGAGAAACATCAATTGTTCCACACATTTATGCACTCTGCATCCACTGGTTGATTCCCGTACGTGCCCTGACTGGGAATCAAACCCACAGCCTTGGCCCGTGGGGATGACACTCTAACCAACTGACTTGCGTGGCCAGAGCAACTCCTTTTTTGTTATCTGCCTACCTATTTTGGTTTTCTGTTGCTATTGTACTATAATAAATCACCACAACTTCATGGCTTAAAATGACACGCATGTATTACATGAGAAGTTTGACACAAGTCTCACTGGACTAAAATCAAGGTATCAGTAGGTCTGCATTCCTTCTGGAGACCCCAGGGGAGAATCAGTTTCCTTGCCATCTCCGTCTTGTAGAGGCGCTGGTATTCTCTGACCTGTGGCCTCCTTCCCCCGACTGCAAAGCCAGCACTGTTGCATCTCCCTGACCATACTTGCAGTCACTTCCCCCTTTCTCTCTGAACTCAGTTAGGAAAAGGTTCTCTGGTTTTTAAGGATCCATGTGATCAGATTAGGCCTGCCCAGATAATCCAGAAGAATCTCTGTCTCAAGACCCTTAACTGAATCACACCTGCAAATTTTTGTAAGACATTCTGGTTTTGGGGATTAGGACGTGGAGTCTTCAGGGGCCTTTCTCTTGCCTCTGAGATGGCCTGATCAGTGAGATGGCCAGGAGACAGCTAATAAGAAAAATAGGAGAAGCAAGGAGTCCAGAGCACATAGAGTAAATTCTTCCTTGGTACATATCTAAACTACTTTTGTAGAAGCTAAGATATATTTCTGAACTGTAACCCTGGCTCCAGTTACATAAAGAAGAAATTTACCCAGTAATTTGTATGTGAATACAAAGTAAGTGAGAGTTCTAGATATTTCTAATTTTGTTCATGAAGAGAAAAATTTCCTTCAGCCAGATAATGTAACCAATGAAGTCGTGATAACAAGAAATTAAACCTTTGTAATGATATAAATCATAAAATGTTTTGTTTCTTTGGGATTAAATTCTGAATAGAAGCTATACAAAGTTTCATTAGTACTTTATTGGTTTAGATAGGCCAAAATGAGTATAATACCTTTATTTTGCTATATTAAGATATTCAGAAAGTATTTTTTTAGTACTTCATTTCTTCCCTTGCGGTTATGAGTATATGTATGATTAGAATCCATGAACATGTATCTCTCCTAGTATTTTCTGGAGGACAAACAAAACAACCTTTCTGTATAGGCAAATAATATGACAATACCTAGCATGTTAGGTATTTTTTAATGAATAAGGTAAAGTAGTAAAAAGGTAAGTAGAAACATTTCCAACAAATACCCTGTAACTTTCTTTGCCTCATCTTGAAATTTTCAACACGAACTGATACTAAAAAGGTAATTATGCTATGCAGATTATGAGCTCATCGAAGTAGATAGGGTTCTTTGATTCCCTTTTAAGGTCAGTGAAAATGGGGAAAGAATCGAGACATTGTCTTAGCTGTGTCCTCCTTTCTCTGTCCTTTCTCTGGGTATGGCATGTGCTTTTTGAGCCTCAAGGCTCAGCCAGATGCAGTTTGTTGTAAGTAGTCCCTGCTCTCAAAGCCGACTTCAGGGAGAGAGGGCTCATTTTCTGCAGTCCGAAGTCACTTCTGAACATAATGGGTAACATAGGGTGAGATTTAAAAAAAATAGTGAAATAAAGGTATTTGATACATCCCACTCATCGGAATTTTTCTCTTAGGTAGTAATCAGAAAGACCTTGCAAAACTCACGCATGAAAATGTTGATCCCAGGGTATGCCACAAGTTGGAAACCATCTAAGTGGTCGGCAGTAGGAGAATTACTGAATTAGTTGTCATGTTTAGTAATATTAGAGAGTCATTTCTTATTTTGTTAAAAAGCTTAATTACATTACACTTAATCTCTTTTTCTTGTGACTTGAACAGGCATTAGTTTAAGTAGTTAACTAAAGGAATGGCAGATAAACTAAGTTGAAATATTTTTAAAATCTTTATTGATTTAAACCTAAACTGGAACTGCATTTTATTTAGACTTCTGAAAGAGTTATTTTTCTCCCATGGGCTTACAGTTTTAATAAAATAGTTTGGGTGATTGAAGTTGATATATAAACTGTCAGATGATAGGAAATCTTGAACATATTTTTTCACCTCTAAGTGGCTAACATGCATATTTTTCCGCCTAGTAAGATAACTGAATTTTAAGATTGGACTTTAGGGGCACTGGTCGGCTAGCTCAGCTGGTTCAAGTGTTGTCCTGGTAGGCCAAGGCTGTGGTTTCTGCCTGGTCACATGCAAGAGACAACCAATGAATGCATAGATAAGCAATGTTTCTATCTTTCCCTGAGATCAATCAGTCAATAAATAAAAATTAAAAAAAGATTGGACATTAGAATCAGTATTGGGCATTGCTTTTTTTTTACAGGATTTAGTCAAGTTGTTAGAGTGTTTAAAAAAACATTCAAAACCCAAAAACTGTGATATAAATTGAGGCATTTTTACGGGTCGTTAGGGATGCTGTGTATCAGAGCCTAGTATGGTAGAATATAGAAAATTATGTAGAAGAAATGAATTTTAAAGAAAGTGAAGGACCACATTATTGCTAAGGAAATGTGCAGAGGTTCCAGACTTGAGAATTGGCCGGTGCAGAATCATGGAAGACAGTTCTTTCCAGACTTGTGGTTTCATGGGCTGGAAAATGATCTCCAGGTCCTTCTGGAAATGGAGACAGGAGAATTGTCATAGGGCTGCTTTGATTTTTTCACGTGTGGACATTGAGAAGAAGGAGCCAGATTCTTCTGTCGTCATTTCATGAAAGAAAGTTTTTATTAATAATACAAAATTAGGAAGGACATATTCTCGGGTGTTTAAATGACAGATGTGGGTCCAGGGACAGCTCTCTAACTGACCTCTGTTTCATATTTCACCATTGGGCTGTGAAAACTTCGTGCTGGACATGTTCTAATTAGGAGACTGCTGCGGTGAAGGGAAGTCAAGCAAGGAGTCTTTAGTTAGAAAAAGCAGCAAATAATGTGCTTTAGAGATCTTGGGAAGCGGGGGTGTGGTGGAGGAGAGAGATCAGTCAGTGCCTCCTCGGTGTTTTCAGAATTAGTATATTTGAAACAATGTAAGAAGAGGGCGTTCCTTGTAAGTCCTTGAAAATGTGTTTTGAGGCAAGTTTTCTAGCAAATGTGTGATGGATGGATCAAGTCAGGAAGACTTGAGGTAAGAAAAGTGGGAATCTCAGAAAAATAGAAAGATTTTGATGGGATATCTGAAATGTTCTGGAAGTTAGTCTCCAGCAGGCCAATGGTGTGGTGGAGGGGAGAAGCACAGAGGGCACAGGACTGAGCCCCAAGAGATAGATGCCCCCAGAATCGGGGAAGGGCAGAGAGGACACTCTAAGAGACGGAGTACAGGCCGGAGCTCTGGAGCTGTGGGAAGCAGGTATGTGGAGGGGGTCATTATTGGTGACTGCTGGAGCACAGAGGTCACGGTCATTGGATTCAGTTAGGGAGGCTCATTAACCACCTGAAGAAAGAAGCAGGTTGAGTAGTTCAGGAACTTGAAATTTTACTGTCTGGTGATGAACTAGTTGAACCTTTTTATTTTATAGATGAGGGAGTTTCTGACTTTGGCTTTTGAAGACTTTTCATATTTTAGAAGGAGGAAGGCTCCATTGGCTCTCTGTCTGAAATATAATAATTTAATTTTAGATAAAGTGAATATAAGGTAGCACAGTAGTGAAATGTCTTAAAATAGGATGAAGTTTTATTTTTATCTTAAGTAATTTTTTTATTCTCATTTAGCAGTCATTATAGTTACAAAATATACTTCTTGGATCTTCATAGTCTTTAAAGATCAAAAGTATTTGCTGGCGTAAACACTAATGTTTTAAGTGTTGATTATTTAAAAAAAATTTAATTGTTGTTCAAGTACAGTTTTCTGCCCTTTACCCCCTCATCCCAGTCCAGCCCCCCAACCTTCCCCACCTCCCTCCTGTCTCTGCCCACCCTTGTTACTGTCCATGATTATTTTTAAATTACTGTTGCTGATACTTTATCGTAAGAGGAGTGCAAATCTGGATTATGTTTTTAAATTTTGAAAACTTCAAGTCTATTTTTTTTTATGCTGAAAACTATCTGTAAAATCCTTTATGTTTTAGGAGCTCCAAATGGACCAGCAAGCAAAGAAACATCTCCAAGAAGAGTTTGATGCATCGTTAGAGGAAAAAGATCAGCATATCAGTGTTCTCCAGACTCAGGTAACAGATGAACAGCGTGGAGTGTCTGGATAAAGAAAAAGAGGTTTTGATGGGTTATGTAGTAGGTTCCAGATGTTTTTACAAATGGCATATTTTTAAAACTTTGCTATTCTTTAATTAAGGATAATTGTTGATCTATTGTTTTTTGGCTAATATTTTGATACTGAAAATAACAAATATAAAAATCAACTACATTGGGAGTAAACTTTTTATTTTAATTTTTTCTCTCAATATAATTCCCTCAATATCCAAAAAGGATAAAATTTACTCTGTCTTTCCTGTTTTAAAGAAAGTACTATTGCCATATTTTCGTTCGAATCATTCTTTCTGATGAAGCACATTATTTTAGGTTTCTCTGCTGAAGCAGCGGTTACGAAATGGCCCGATGAGTGTTGATTTACCAAAACCGCTCCCTCAGATGGAGCCACAGACCGAAGGCGTCCCTAAAGAGAACCCAGAGAGCGACACGGAGGCAGCAGGTGAGCTTCGTCTCGTCAAAAGTTTGGTTTAAAAATTAGAGGAGGGTGTTGAGAGACTCTAGGGTAGGAGCTGGTAGACCTGGACTGAGAGATGGGAATAAAGTGTTCTTGATCCTAACATTTCCAGAAAGATGCAGGAGTGTTTGGTTTTTTGGATCTTTGTGGTGGTTGTTATTCAGGAGACAGTAACTAAGTAATTGTTTTAAGACTTGAAAGTCTGAGTAGTAGCTTCACACTTTTCGTTGTAATTGAAATCAGTTTATTATCTTATACTGTTGTTTGATAGCAATAGTAGATTTCATATGAACAGGTTAGTTCTACTTTAGATTAGTTAATATGCAGTTTGTGATTACTTATAAGTGTTTAAGTATTACATACTTTTGCATTCAAAGATGTCCACATTTGCTCTATTATTTGCTGTTTAACTGGAAAAGAATAGTTAAATCTTTCCTAAGCCCTCGGAACTCTTTGAGGCTTTGAGGTACATATTCAGTGAAATTTCACTTTTTATCTACCAGCTCTTTACATGAGATTTATGGTAAACTTTTGGTCCAGCCAGAGGCACAGCGAGGCGCTGAGCAGCTGTCTCTCCGAGTAACCAGCCCGTAAGGGGCCCTGAAATCCTCAAGGTGTGAAAACTTCACTCCTCACTGTAAGGAGGTGGAGAAAGGTGCACCTACCAGAACTCTTTTCTGGGGGAGATTAGAATACATTGGCAGGGACACTTTATCAATCCTTTGGGGATGGGATGTGAGACATTCTTGTTGATCTGGCTCAGAGCATAGCAGTGTTGGGATGAGAATACAGTGCTGTGTACTAACACAATTACCTGTCCCCAGGGAGTCCTTATATTCCTTACTGACTGCCCCTGCTTATGCCGCTTTATTGTTGATAGTTGGAGATGGATCTTCTGCTAAAACACTGGACATACTTCAGCAGAGAGTTAAGCGTCAAGAGAACCTACTGCAGCGTTGTAAGGAGACGATTCAGTCACATAAGGAACAGTGTACGCTATTAACCAGTGAGAAGGAAGCACTGCAGGAACAACTAGATGAGAGACTTCAGGAGTTGGAAAAGATGAAGGTAAAAGAGCAGCGGGGTTTGTTTAAGGCAGCCCCGTAAAGCTAGATCCACAGGCCCCTGCGTGGCCGGCACCCCCTCTGCAGAGCCTTCTCCTGTCCTCCCCAGACGGTGTGGGTGAGGGCTCCCAAGGGTCCTAGGCTTCACAGCATGTACCATACCTCTGAGATACCCTGTGTCCTTCCTTTCTGGGCTCTGAGAGGCATCCGAATTAGATAAAATGTTTATAGAGTTTTCTTATGAGAAGCTTTATTAGAAATGGAAATGAATTTTTAAAATTTTTAAAATTTCTAGGAGCTTCATATGGCTGAGAAGACTAAACTTATCACTCAGTTACGTGATGCCAAGAACTTAATTGAACAGCTTGAACAAGATAAGGTAAAAAAAAATACTTATGACACTAAAATTTGGCAGGGTGCCCTAAAATTCACTTTTGGAAGCAATCAGAAGCATTCAGAGTTCTGCTTTCCAAAACTATTGCAGCTGCTTCCATGAAAGTTCTTTTTATTTTCTAGATTTACATAACTGTTAGCATTAGTTTTGTATCATGTGAAGCTGATTCTCTGTGATTTCTGGATCCTAGTCAGTATTTTGATTTATAGATTAGAATAATATTGCAAAGGAAATCTGTTTATAGTATGCGTTTCAGAGATAAGTTATAACATTGCTAAGTGTGAATGACGAATGTATTGCCTTTCAAATATAATGGAAGCAGAATAATCTTTTGGATAAATTGCCTAAAAAGTAAAGAAGTGGTGCTGTCCAATTAGCATAAACAGAATGAGATTGGTGGTTTAGAGTTGGAGCCGCAGCTGTAGCTATGGTAGCCACGGCAACTGAAAAACTCATGGGCAAATAGTTTTGCTGTAACTCTTCAGCCCCAAGTTCTTGGGTCCTTGTTTAAAAGCAGCTCCCATTGTGCACACTATCATCCATTTTCTTTACTACCCTACCTTACAGTTGTAGTGATTTAAGTAGCCATGTAGTCAAGAACATGTCAGAGCTGTTCTATTAAAACGTATTGGCAATCTTTTCATTGTATAATCTCATTTTGCTAGATGCTACTCTATATATTCCATGAAGGCCCACTTAAAAAAACTTTTTTATTATGCAAAACTTAAAACATTTACAAAAGTAGAAAGAGTTAATGACATGAATTCCTCTGAACCCATCACCCAGCTTCACCAGGTAACATCTCATGGTTCATCTTCATTTGTACGTTTCCAACTCCCATTATCCTTAACTCTTTAGAACAATTCAAGAAACTTTACAATTTCTTCCATAAGAACTTTATGCACTTTAAAGTAAAGCACTGTATCTTTAAAATAAAGGGCTCTGTTTTTTTATAAAAACAGAACCATATAATCATGATCACATAAAAAGTTTAATAATTCCTTAATGTGATCAACTATCTAGCTAGTTTCAGATTTTCCCTTTTGTCTCATACATTATTTTTCCATTTTTATGAATCAGGATTCAGATAAGATTCTTTCATTGCAAGTGATTGATACAAGTATTGAAACTTCTTTTGTTTTATTTAAAATTTTATAGATTTTTAAAATTTTATTTATTTCTAGACAGAGGGGAAGGGAGGGAGACAGAGAGGGAGAGAAACATCAGTGTGTGGTTGCCTCTCATGTGCCCCCATCTGGGGGCCTGGCCCACAACCCAGGCATGTGCCCTGACTGGGAATTGAACCAGCAAGCCTTTGGTTCGCATGCCATTGCTCAATCCACTGAGCCACACCAGCCAGCTAAAACTTCTTTTCATCCATAGGTTTCACTGCCCTCTATGCTCTCTCTCCTTTTTTTTTTTTTTTGTTGTGATTGATTTTTGAAGAAACGGAAGGCTGAAGATTTTTTTTCAAAATTTTGTGTAATACCCCACTTACCCAGTTTTTATCTGTCCACTTAATATTAGCCATCTGTGAGAGTCATACCCTAAAGCAGGGGTTTACAGACCCTGGAAGTGAAGTAGTAATTTTCTTAAGACCATAAAATACATGTCACAAAATATTGTTTTTCAAGGACAAGTTGAACCACCCCATTTTTGTGTTGGTAACGAATGACTGACTTAGTGACCTTCGTTTCTTGTGTAGATTATCTGAGAGTGGAAAGACAGTAGCAATTAGCTGTGGAGTAATGGAGGTTCCTCGCTGACATAGTAAGGATTAGTGGCGGGACCATAAACTGCCACAAGAGGAGAGGGCCAATCCAGGTAGATCTGTTCCACGCCGTGGTTCATCCAGTGTGGCAGCAGTGACCACACATTCCCAGCAGCCTCCGAGGCTCCGTGCATGGCACAGCACAGATTCGTTCTGGTTTATGGTGGCTCTGAGCCAGTCGCAAAGGCTGTATTGTGTTCGTTATAAACTGTTTAGAAAGATAGGGAAAATTATAGGAAACATTTATAGAAAGATTATAAAATAAATTTTTTAACTAAAGTATTTTTAATATTTAAAAGATTAAACTTAATATTAAAACAGTATATATGTATGTTTTATTTATTTTTTTATATGTATGTTTTAATTCTCACATGAGGACATGCTTATTGATTTTAGAGAGGGGGAAGGGAGTGAGAGAGGGAGAGAAACATCGATGTGAGAGATATCAGAAATATCGGTCGGTTGCCTCTCGCACGCATCCTGACGGGGGACTAAACCCACAACGTAAGCATGTGCCCTGACAGGGAATCAAACCCATGACCTTTCAGTTTTCAGAATGATGCTCCAACCAACCGAGTTACACCAGCCAGGGCTATTAAAATAATTTTTAATATCAAAAATACTCTGATAAGCCAGGTAACCTAGGTTATTAGAGTAGATAGTATAGTATATAATGAAAAACACTGACTTAAGTTTGTGAAGTAATGAAAAAATTCTTATGGTATGTTTAGTAAGAAATACTTTGTTTTCTGCCTTTTAAAGTAAGTTTGATTCATGCTATGGATGATGCAGTTTTGTTATGCAAACATTCTAGAGCAGGGTTGTCAAACTCATTTTCACCAGGGGCCACATCAGCCTTGAGGTTGCCTTCAAAGAGTTGGATGTAGCCCTGGCTGGTGTAGCTCAGTGGATTGAGCGCGGGCCTGCGAAACAAAGGGTTGCTGGTTCGATTCCCAGTCAGGGCACATGCCTGGGTTGCAGGCCAGGTCCCAGTAAGGGGACACATGAGAGGCAGCCATACATTGATATTTCTCTCTCTCTCTCCTTCCCTTCCCCTCTAAAGACAAATAAATAAAACCTTTTTAAAAAAGCTGCAAGGGGCTCTCCCTTTGAAGGCAACCGTGAGGCTGATGTGGCCCCGGTGAAAATGAGTTTGACACCCCTGACGATGATGCAGTTTTGTTTGCAAACACCTTAGAGTCTGTGCTTCTGTTTAGGGAATGGTAATAGCAGAGACGAAACGTCAGATGCATGAAACCCTGGAGATGAAAGAAGAAGAAATTGCTCAACTTCGTAGTCGCATCAAGCAGATGACTACCCAGGGAGAGGAATTACGGGAACAGAAAGAAAAGTCTGAAAGAGCTGGTAAGAACTCAGGGGTTACTTGTTATGTGTTAGAGGTCAAAAGGCATTTAAAGTGTTTGCTCAACCAACATTTAGAACAGTTACTTAAATATTGGTAGAAATGCTCAATTCTAGAGATTCTGTATGAGACACTGATTCCTCAGAGCAGGCAGGGATGGTAAACTACGGCCTATTTATGTAGGGCTCTCAGCTAGTTAGTATTTTTACATTTTCAAGTAGTTGGACAAAAGAAGAATATGTGACAGACACCATTGGTGGTTTGCAAAGCCTGAAATATTTACTGTCTGGCCCTTTATAGAAAATGTTTGCTGCCACTGCTTTGGAGCCAGGTTCACAGTTTTGGAACTCCCACTGAGGCACAGCATAGTATGTGTTAAATAACTGCTACTTTATAGATGCTGTAGGGTAAACACAGTATGAGATATCATCTGCTTGTTAAAGGAATAAGGAATAATTCGATGCTATCCATAATATCCTTTTAATACAATAAATGCTAGGCTGTAAAGTATAGAGACCAGCATTGTATTCAACAGGTACAATACCGAGGAATGCTAGGAGAGAAGAGAAAGGTGTTAGAAAGTTAAGATGGTGCAGTGAACTGGCGCCTTCAGGTTAGCGAGGATGTGAGTTTTGCGTTGAGCCTCAAATGAATAGAATGGCCCAGAACAGAGAGGTGGGGCGACACGCATTTCAGATGCTGCAAGACTGTAAACAGGCACCGTGGCCGTAGTGGGGGTGTGAATCAACTGAAGGCCATTCTTGCTAAAGTGAGGGATAAAGTTGGATCGTGAAGGAACCGATTGTTAAAATCTTAAAAGGTGAGTAGCCGAGTTTAGATTTGGTGCACAAGGCAAAAGGAAACCAGTGGTGGGAAAACATAATGTACGGACGCTGGTGTTTTATGGACAAAAGAAATGAAGGGGAAGTCAGACTTAGAAGCGAAAGTGGAAATCCAAGTTTGAGGGACTGAGTGCTTTGGCCACCATGACTAGGATTGTGGATCCGGGAAGGCGAGGAAGAGTACAGTCTACAGAATTTGGTACCTCAGAAACCTGGAGGGGCAGGAGGAAGGGAGGAATCTAAGGTGACTCGGGGGGTTCCGTTTAGGAGACTGAATGAGTGCTGTGAAGCCAGAACAGGAAATCTACATGGGGAGATGGAGGAGGGGGGTGAAATGATGAGTTTGCTCATTGAATACTTGGAACTTAAGCCCATCGTGAGCTTCCCAAATGGAATTGACTTGCAGAAATTTGGAAATAAGAAAATGGAGCATCTTTCAGGAGTCATTAGCCTAATATAGGAGTGGCAGATTTCTCTAAAAGATTAGGTGTTACAGTTACAGTGACAGTGGTGGCTGCCATAGTGTGCGTACGCTGCTCCTACCGATGGCCAACACTGAATTCTTTTACACAAGGCTCTGTTCTAAGTGCTTCACTTGTGTTTACTTGTGTGTGTGCTTGAATGCCCAATTCCTACGAAGTAGGTACTATCGTTGTTCTCATTTTAGAAGAAAACCTAAGAACATGGAAGCTAAGTAGCTTGCCTACATTCACAGAGGGTAAGTGCTTAGTGAGGATTTGAATTCAGGCATTTTGAGTCCAGAGTCTGCGCTTTTAACCAGAGAAATCTTGAGTTTGGCAGAGAGAAATCAATGAAAAAAGTTACCCAAGAAGCCTTAGAATTGTGGAAAGTTATACGTTTAGATGGAATATCAGAGGTGTTTCCAAAAATGAGAGAGGTAGGATGAAGACTTGGAAAAGATCTGAATTTGGTGAGGAGTTGATTTCCAGGATGTGGTTTCAGAAACACAGAAACCAGATTGTACAGTTTTAGGAGGGGAACGGCTCTGGATGAAAGAGGTGCTGGGTTACATCAAGTGCATTCATAAGTATCTCCCCACCCCCTTAAATTTTGTTAAGCGTCTGGGGAATTTATTCAGTGAATTTGTTCCTCGTAAGCCTAAGAAAATTTCCTTTCAGAGAACATTAATGGACGTCTCTCAGGATGTAATCTCTGAGTACTTGAAGCAGTTTGAGAGCTGTGAGACGTTGTGAAACAGGTTTTGCTCTCAGTGAAAAACAGTGAGACTGATGTGTGGTTTCAGCTTCTCATATCGACCTTTCCATTTTTGGAACAGCTTTGGTCTAATGGAGCCAGTTAAGAAAAAATAATGCTGGTTAAGGGACTAAATTTCCTTTAAAGTTGGGGTGTATCTTGTCAGGAACTAGGGACCCCTGAATAACTATTACGTTGAAAGGGTTAAATAATGAAAAGGTAGACAAAATATAGTTAATTCACATGTAGGATAAAAATTTCCCAGGTAACTGTTTTAGACAAACTCTAATAATATAGCCATCCTTCTATTGCTTCTTCGGAAGACAGGTATTTTTGTTTTTAAATATGATTTTCATAAAACTATATTTTTGTAAATAATCGATAGCCTATAAATTGAGAAACTTCTGTTAATAGCACTGTCAAAATATTAATAATTAATTAATAAATACTTGGAGAATTAAGCAAGTTATTTAATATATATTCACTTTGGAAAGTCTTTGTGCTTTTATAGATATTTAAATTTTACTTCTAGCTGTAATTATTAAGGGCTGTGATAGAAAGTTGTAACAGACTGCATTCCACATTGAAGACACTGCCTTTTAAGTCTATTATGAAAACTAGTTTTGCACACAAACTGCATTTCATCTAACCATCTCATTTGAGTCTGAACTAATCTGTTCAAATATAAAGTGGTTCTCAATTCAAATATGAAATGGATATGCCAGTTGACAGGAAGATTCCAACCTACTACTAAAAGTAAGAAAAGGTCTTTGAAAGGAAGTCAAATTTCCATAAATAGTTTGTGAACATCGTCTGGTTCTTGGAGAATTCAATTGCTATGTTAAATATTTGTTTTTCTCTTAGACTTAAAATTCAAAATCTAATTACATAAGAGCTGGCCATGTGAAGGCAACATTAACATCCTGAAACTTGCAGTTAAGATTTTTAGAAGTAAATGTGTCTACATAAAATAATTACCAAAGAATACAAACTCTCCTAATGTATTTTTAGCTGTAAAAAGTTTAACTCTGATATACTTAGTAATTTTTGACATGTAGATATTAGTAGACAAATAACTAATTTCTTGGCTTACTTATTCTGGAGGTCAAACTTGGTTCAACTACATTCCCCACTACTTCTCATGGAAAACAGTCTGTTACACTGCTCTTTGTAGTTTTTCTAGATGAACTATGATGCCTTCCATATGTTGGAGGACAAAGGAAATTTGAGTCTTTATTATTATTAAAAGAACAATTTTTATTACAAAATACTAAGACTATGTGACTATGTTGACATGCCTACTTCAGGATATTATATCATCAGCCTGTAGTACTTATTCTACTTTCTAGTGTATTTGCTAGGAATGTTTTTTATTTTATCATTCTTGTTTTGTTAAAATTATTTCTCTTATTGGATTAAAAAAGAAATATATTTGTTGTAAGCATTTTACTAGAACCATTGATGGTATTCCTTTTTAGGTGTTACTTAAGAACAGATAGTCATTCTTAAGTACCCAGATTTTAAAATTGGAGAAGTCTAGTGATTTAACTTAAGTGGATAATGCTGTATTTTATAAGTGTTAGGTATTTTTCCTAATTGCCTAGAATATTATCTCTTCAGTGCAGCATCAGTGCAGAATATTAATGCTACTAATATTCACACTAGGTCTTGGCTGGTGTGTGTGTGTGTGTGTGTGTGTGTGTGTTTGTGTGTTAACCAGGGTAGGACGCTGGGGTAGTTGGCTAGTTATTAATACAGTATATTACAAAAAACATTTGGAAAAAAGAGAAAAATGAAAGCAATTACTGTTTTTTCAATACACTTCCAGTTAGTCTTTTTCCTAATCCTTATTTTTATATTACTGTAAATAATATTTTACTGTATTATTTATATAATTTTGTATGTTCCTTTTTTCTCCATTTAGCATTATATTAGGAGTACTTTTTTTACATGTTGCTAAAGTACTAACGTATTTTAATGGCTGTGTCAGAATGCATGTACCTCATTTACTTAACCACTTCCCTGTCAATCTATGTCTACATTATTTTCTGTTTCTGCTATTATGAATAATACTACCGTAACAACTTTGCGATACAGGCTATTTCACATTTGAATTTTTTCATGGTAAATTTGTTCCCATAGACTTCTAGTTGCTTTTTTGTTAGTTACCTTCTAGTGATTTAAATAAAGCCAGTATAAAAAGAGGACTCACACCACTGTTACCTACCACCCCTCCTTGAAAACGTTCTTGCCTACAGTTTTATGCAAGATGGATAAAATAATTCTGCTTGAATTAGGAAAGTTTACAGAGTGCATTGTCTTTTGTAAGGTCTGTTTCCCTTTCATGCACCCTGTCTTTGCTGAAGATATGTGTTCTATATAATTGGCTGCATTTAAAAACTTAGATTAGCTTATAACATTCTTTGCTTTTTTATTGCCATGTTGTGTTTGTGCAGGAAATAAGTTTTCTATTCATTTGTTTAGTATAGGCTCGATATACCCAAGACATTCATTGGAGCATATTTACTTGAGTTTGAGGGACCTTTAAAATAGAGTTTATATATTTAAATAATGTGTAAGATTTATGCATATTTATATAATAAACAAAAATCACATGTATACTTAAGTGCCTTGTTAGTTGTTGATAATTTATGTAATGATGTTTTCTTGGAGTCTTAAGTCTCACAAAACATCTTATTTTTGTGCATCCACACATGCCAATAAGTGAATCATGGTGCCTTTCCCAAGCCTTGTATGAACAGGACTGGGGTAAGGGCTGTTTATTTTCTTATCATGGGTACTTAGGGTAAGCTTTACCAAGAAAATTCCATGTTTCTCAGGCAAAAGGGTATGAATTAAAGTAGAATTTAAGTTTGCCATGTTACCTGGTATGTACTGATTTTGGCACTAAATGAATATCGGATGGAAAAATGTAGTATTTTAAATGGAACTAGATTTTCACTTACTATAGGTTATTTACTTAATAGTCATGTATTTATAAGGCACTTGATACATTTCTATATTAGTAGCTATACATTCGTATATTTATTTATTTTAAAGAGATGGTTACATTTTATTTATTTTTTTAGAAGATTATATTTATTTTTACAGAGAGGAGATGGGAGGGAGAAAGAGAAACATAGATGTGAGAAACATCGATTGGTTGCCTCTTGCACACCCCAACTGGGGACCTAGCCTGCAACCAGGCATGTGCCATGACTGGGAATTGAACCCATGACTTTTCAGTTTGCAGGCTGGTGCTCCATCCACGGAGCCATACAAGCCAGGGCATCATCCATATATTTAGATAGGCATCGTCATCCTGCACTTTCTTATGTGCCTGGCACTGTCATTGTTACTGGGAAGTATTGGCAAACAGAAGAATATCTTCAATTAAATTAAATTTACTTAGCTTTAGTTTAATATTTTTTAAGGTCATTCTGATGTTTTTAAGGTATTCAATAGATAAATTTATATGGTTAATAGAAAGTACATGAAATTTTGGATAGATCTATACATTTAAAAAAGTCAAAGCATAATTGATCTGCAAAATGAATCTTGTTATATATTTTGGACAGTGGCTTAAGAAGTAGATTCCCATTGTAAATCTGATGTTTATTAAATATTTCAAGTTCCCAGTTTATATATAAATATTGTAATGTCTGGTTTGTGCCACTGGGTGGTAGTATTACTTTATTTTCATTTAAACTCTAGAGGAGTCGTTTTCAAATTTTTGGGTCTTAGGGACCTCTTTACACTCTTAAAACTTACTGAGAATTCCAAAGAGCTTTTGTTTATGTGGGTTATGTGTAATGATATTTGTTGTATTAGAAATTTTAAAAACATTTGTTTAGTTCATTTTAACAATTATACATCTACTACATATTAGTTATTTTTGTAAAAATACATTTTTGTAAAAATACTTTTACAAAAATTACCTGTATTTCCCAAAACAAAATTTACTGTGAATACTGGCCTTGTTTTACATTTTAGCTTGTCTCATTGTTGGGCTTAGTGGAAGATAGCTAGCTGGCTTTGTATCTGTTTTTTGCATTTACTCTGTTGTGATACATTATTTTAGTTGAAATACGTGAACAAATCCCCCCTCCTATACTAGGTATTTGGAAAAGGGAAGACCTTATGCGCCCTCTGAAAGGGTCTCAGGACCCAAGGATCTTTGTACCACACTGAAAACTGCCACATTAGACTTTTGCTTTTATTCACAAATGAGGCTTGGTGATTGGGTGGGAGTTCTGATAAAAATTCTTTTTGTTGCTTTTTCTGTTAATTTGCATTTTATTCATTTTGTTGTATTTTATTGATTATGCTATTACAATTGTCCCATTGTTTTCTTACCCTTTAGCCCCCTCCGCCCTGCATCCCCCCTTCCCTCCAGCATTCTCTCCCTGCCAAGTTCATGTCCCATGGGTTGTACATATAAGTTCTTTGGCTTCTCCATTTCCTGTTCTGTTCTTAACTTCCCTCTATTTTGTACCTACCATTTGTGCTTCTTATTCCCTGTACCTTTTCTCCCATTCTTTCCTATCCTGCTCCCCACTGATAACCCTCCCTGTGATCTGCATTTCTATGATTCTGTTCCTGTTCTAGTTGTTTGCTTAGTTTGTTTTTGTCTTTGTTTTCTTAGGTTCAGTTGTTGATAGTTAAGAGTTTGTTCATTTTATTGTTCATAGTTTTGGTCTTCTTTTCTTAGATCACTTTCACATTTCATATAATAAGGGCTTGGTGATGATGAACTCCTTTAACTTGACCTTCTCTGGGAAGCACTATGTCTACCTTCCATTCTAAATGAAAGCTTTGCTGGATAGAGTAATCTTGGATGTATGTCCTTGCCTTTCATGACTTGGACTACTTCTTTGCAGCCCCTTCTTGCCTGCAAGGTTTCTTTTGATAAATCAGCTGGTAGTCTTATGGGAACTCCTTTGTAGGTAATTGTCTCTGTTTCTCCCGCTGCTTTTAAGATCCTCTCCTTATCTTTAATCTTGGGTAATTTAATTATGATGTGTTTTGGTATGTTCCTCCTTGGGTCCAGTTTCTTTAGGACTCTCTGAGCTTCCTGGACTTGCATGTATAGTTCTTTTACCAGAGTGGGGAAGTTTCATTATTTTTCCAGATAAGTTTTCGATTTCTCGTTCCTCCTCTTCTCCTTCTGGCACCCCATGATTTGGATGTTGGAACATTTAAAGTTGTCCCAGAGGTTCCTAAGCCTCTCCTCATTTTTTTGAATTCTTGTTTCTTCATTCTGTTCCAGTTGAATGTTTATTTCTTCCTTCTGTTCCCAGTCATTGAGTCCCAGTTTCCTTCCCTTCACTGTTGGTTCGCTGTGTATTTTTCTTTATTTCACTTTGTATAGCCTTCACTTCTTCCTCTATTTTGTGACCATACTCAACCATTTCTGTGAGCATCCTGATTACCAGTGCTTTGAACTCTGCATCTAATAGGTCGTCTCTTTGTCTCTTATTTTTTTCCTGCAGCTTCGGTCTGTTCTTTCATTTGGGCCGTATTTCTTTATCACAGTGCACCTGTTACCTAGTAAGGGGTGGAGCCTTAGGTATTTGCCAGGGCAGGGCAACCCACGTCGATGCATTGTGGTGCTGTGTGGGGGAGAGGTCAGAGAGGTAACAGTGCCACCTGCTCAGCTCACATCCCTCTTTTAGTCACGTCCCCCACTACCCACAGGCAAGTTGGGCCCTTCTGGGTGGGCGGTTCGTATGCATTTTAGGACCCTGTGGGTTCCTCCAGCGGATTCTCCTGTGAGGTTGGAGTTTCTCCCCCCACTGCAGTCTTCACAGGACTGTACCACCAGAGGTTTTCAGGCTTTATTTCCCTGCGCCGGAACCCTCAGTCTTCTGGCCCGTCTCGCCCCCCAGTTCCTTCTGGTTTATTCGCACGTGGATGTGGGACTGCTGGTCTGCCAGCTGTTGCCTTGCTGCACGTCCTCCACCCTGGCTGCTTGTCTCCACCCCTCCTACCGGTCTAGGTGAATGTTCTTCTTTAACTCCTTGGTTGTCGGACTTCTATACAGTTTGATTTTCTGGAAGTTCTGGTTGTTTTTGGTTTTTAAATTCATGGTTGTCCTTTTGGTTGTGTGAGGAAGCAAAACATATCTACCTACACTTCTATCTTGGCCAGAAGTCCTGTTTGTTTTTGTTTTTATTTAGTTTAACATCACATGCATTTTAGCAGCTTTGTTTTTTTCTGGAATAAACACTTAGGCACTAGCTTACTTATTCATTTCTTGATGTTCTCAGTCAGCTTCTTAAGATCAACAGTTAGTTGAGAGGTCTTCCACATTTCTGTTTGTTTGTTTATTCTCTGTAGTGGGAGGAAGAGTGGGGTCTTATTACCGTTGTAGTACCATGTCCTCTGGAACAGTGCAACACAACTGTAATGCTACCTACACTCTCAGGGTTCTGGCATTGGTTACACGGTTAGTAGGGACATTGAGGATGAAGACTGGAAGAGGTGGTGAAGTGGCAAAAGCAAATGCCACATTCTCCTTCCTTTACCTAAGAATTAGTTTTTATTTTTCTCCCTGTCTTACTACTTAAATTGGTGTGTGTGTGTGTGTGTGTGTGTGTGAGAGAGAGAGAGAGAGAGAGAAATGTTTTCTTTATGTCACCCAGCATCTACCATGTATGCTTGGCAGATGACAAACATCCAGGAAATGTATGATACATGAATGGTTGGGTTCTTGAGCTTTTGCCAGCCTGTCTCATTTAACTCTTAACAGTGAGCATTTGTCCATTTTATAATTCCCAAAGAGACGAATGACCCTCATCCAAAGTGGAAAGTGAGGGGCTAGCAATAAAAGGCCTCCTCCCCATTTTACATTTTTAAGGTTCATTAAGTTTTTGCCTAGAAATATTTTCAAAGTTTTCTTTAATTTAATAAAAATTGCCTGAGATACATTGAATTTTGCTTTGGAAGAACGCAGTGTGTTCTTGCAACATCTGGCGGCAGTGTGTGCTTAGCCCCCCGCTACGTGTGCTGTGACCGTGGTTTTACCGTGCACTCTTGCATGTCGGCAGAAGGCTTGTCAGCGGTGGCTGATGCACGCTTTTGTCCTCCCCACTCACTTATCCTTCGTTGGTAATTGCAAAATAAAGTATGCAGGCGTTCAGAACATATTTCTTCAGTACTCACGTTAAAATCCTAGCATAGTTTCATTTTGGACACCACTTTACTGTGTCTGTGGTTGCACCAGCAGAAAGTGAGACGTTTCTGGTTAGTGAGTAACCTCTCATTGCATCCCCCTTCAGCACTGAAATGGGACTCATTGGAGACAGGCTTCCTGAATGGGTTTGAAATAGGTTTTCTATATGGGATATATGCAATGTGTTTTAATGCCTTTTTTTGTACTTAACATTTTTGTAAAGCAGGATGGAAATGGAAAGTAGTTGAGTTTTTGAATGTCTGTCAGGTATAACATGCTACACTTTGTTGAGTTAGAAGCCATCAGTAATTGTAAGGCTCAGAAATTCTGGTTTAGTAAGCTATATTATTGCTCACCTGAACTTGATCAATTGTCAGCACTCCTAGTTTTTAAAAATGCAGGGTAAGGGTTGTTCCTTAAATACCATTTAAAGTTTTACCATCATGCCTATATATATCATCTGAGGGAAAAGTTGGATGCCTCAGTTCTTCCTTTTGAATGAGATCGTTGAATTAAAAGGTCTCTAGGTATGAAATTATATGGTTTTCTGACATGGTAGCAGAAAGTGGAAGAGAAGATTGAAGTCAGATGAAAAGAACTGTGGAACCAGATCTATTCTAATTTAATTATTATGAGGGATAATCTGATTGACTTGGGAAAACTTTCATGGATTAAACACTAAAATTAAAATGTAATGCAGAAGAATATTCTAAAATTTACTGAGTGTGGTTAGAAAACTTAATTATTGGAACATTATGCCTAAATAGGAACTTAGTGGCATGGACTTTTTTGTTGGAAAAAAATGAGAGCTACATCTATTTTTATGCTGTACTACATTCTAGAATTTTAAAAATGAAAACAAAGAAAATCCATTTGGTATTGACTATATACAGTTTTATTTTATTTTGCTTGACAGATGCTTTTCATTTTAAGCTCTACTTTGTTGGAAGCTTATCAAAAGTATTTTCGGGCTCTCCAGAGCCTGATTTAAGATACTTCTGTGAAGTGCTTAGAAATGCTCAGACACAATTTTACACGCTGAGCAAAATAGTAATGCGGAGATGCTGACGACATCCAGGCACCAGGCGGTGTTGTCCTTCCTTCCTCCGTCCTCCCTTCCCACATCGAAACCCTTAGCACAGGCGCAGCGGTGAGCACCCGTCCATACTCTCTTTCCCGCAGTCAATCACTTCACTTGATTTTTAAGAAGTTGGGAAACTAAATTTCTTGTAAGAAGTAAGAGATATTTCTTTATGCTCAACATTAGAATTTATAATAAATATCTAAATAAAACGAAGACAACATTTTCCTTTAAATATTTTATTTCCCGACATATTTACACTTAAGGATTACCATTTTGGTATTTTACTGGTTGCAAATACCAGTAAAGCTAGTATAAGAATCTGTAAAAAAATAATTTCAGCTAATGAATGTTCCTTTGAAATTTAGAGCATATTTGAGCCTTAATTTTATGCTTTGGGCATATAAAATGAGTAAATCAGATAGATAGCTTTTTATTGGGTTGACCAAAAAGTCCATTTAGTTTTTTTCTGTAAAATAAAAGACACATTTTTCATTTCACCAGTAACTTTATTGATCTTAATATTTTGAGTAAGTCAGCTATTTCCCGCTATTGGCTTATAGTGGGTAGAGGCCAGGGTGCTGCTAAACATTTTCCAATGCATGAGACAGCCCACAGCAAAGAATTATTTGGCCAAAATGTCAATTATACCAGGAAACTTTGCAAACAACTTCTGACATGTTCTATCAGTCACAGCACCTTTTCATACAATATATAAGTAATCTTCTTTTACATTTCAGTTGTGTTTTTACATTACTTGAAATAACAAAGCATAATATACTGAAAATGTTGTGTGTCTTCAATTTTCAGTATTGAAATGGGTGCACAAAATTCACGCATTTTGATCTTTTTTTAAACGCATGCAGGCACAATAGCTGACAGAATTGTGTCGAATGAAGTTAAAGGCAAGTAAGGACCACTAGAGCCATAGGACAAAACGAAATGAACTTTTTACCCAGCCCAATATATCAAAAATACATGGTTGCCCGGAGAAGTTTTTGCTTAAATGTGAAATTAAGTTGTTTCCCAATTGTTAGATTTCATTCAACCTTTCTTTTACCTTTTTCTGTAGTAATGTAATTTGCTGTTAAGAGAATGCTTTAGAAGAGTTTTTGTCTTTAGATGTTAAGTTTCTTTGCTTAAAACGCTGTCTGTTAAGCCATGGTGTGGTTAATAAAAGGGCTTTTTCCCTGAGATGCCATAGGTTGAAGTCACACATTTCACATACCACTGGGGGTGAAAATACCACACATATGTCAATGAACTGTCTTCCCGACATGTATTTCTTGATAGGATTAGAAACCCATCTTGATCATTGGTGTTTTATTTATAGTCCACCTCTGCGGTAAGGAGAAGTTGGCTGTGTTCTTTCTGTGAGGACCTGAGGGAGTAATCTAGGGTGGTAGTAGCAGTAGGGTGTTCACGGGGTACGACATGACAGCAGAGGGAGAGTGTGTGGATGCATACCCACATATTCAGTGCACACATGCATGCACACGAACATACCTATACATATGGGCACATATAAATAAACACATATGCACATGTTTTGGATGCTGGGTCACCCAGATGTTGCCTTCAACCCATCCAATTTCGTTTGTTGCTGGGTGAGCTGTTTGGCCTCTGTAAAGATAATACTCTAGGCTACATGTTTATTTTTGCAGTCCCTGAATTCTTTCTTGTTTCACCTAAGAACTCCCTGCTGCTAAAACTTTTCTATACACCACTGAATGAGGTAAAGTTTCTAGTTAATGGCCCTATTTGAAACTTACACAGAAAGTAGGTTTCATTTCAAAATACATTATTTAATTATGTGATTCAGCCAGTACATGTTAAAAACATGTTGTAATATAAAAACATGTAAAGTAATGTAAAAACACATGGTAACAGGTTTCTAAAAATAAAATTAGTCAAGTTCTGGCTGGGTAGCTTAGTTGGTTAGTGCATTGTACTGATACTCCAAGCTTGCGGGTTCTATCTCTGCTCGGGGCACAGACAAGAATCAACCAATGTGTGCATAAATAACAAAGTGATGTTTCTTTCTCTCTCTCCCTCTTGCCCTTCCCCAAATCAATCAGTAAAAAAATAAAAATAAGATTAGTCAAAGAATAATTTTTCCATTCTTAAAAATGTTTCAGTCAATGTATAATAGTACGTAATCCTTTTTTTTAAAAATTTTTTAGAGAGAGAGGAAGGGAAGGAAAAAGAGGAAAAGAAACATTGATTGGCTACCTCTCATAGGCCCCCAGTGGGGGGGGACCTGGCCCGCAACCCAGGCATGTGCCTTGGCCGGGAATCGAACCAGTGACCTTCCAGTTTGCAGGCTGGTGTTCGGTCCACTGAGCCATACCAGCCAGGGCAGATGATTCTTGGTAATAGATAAGAACTGCCTAGCAAACAAAAAAGCAATTAAAATTATATAGTTCAGAAGTAGGTACAAGTTTTTATTTCTTTGAGTTTGCTATCCATAAGGTCACTTGTGGGTGGAGTAGGGAACCATTACTAATATAATATTTGTTTCAAACTTCGGAGCTTAAGTTCATGTAAGCGACTGTAAGATCTTAATCCAGAGCTCAGTGACAAATTGGTGTCAGTGACTGAACATTTCTTGTGGCTTTGTAGAACCACTCAGAAATATCTCCTGGCTTAAAACACTGATGAGTTTTTTAACCTGTCCTGCTACTGCTGCTCTTAGTTTCCATAAATTGAATGTAAAACACTTTAGCTCAATGATAGTATTTCTTGAGATACTTGTTTTCTGCTGCTTTCATTATAGCTTTTGAAGAACTTGAAAAAGCCTTGAGTACAGCCCAGAAAGCAGAAGAATCCCGGAGGAAAATGAAGGCAGAAATGGACGAACAAATAAAAGCTATCGAAAAGACAAGCGAGGAGGCACGCATCAGTCTTCAACAGGAGTTGAGTCGGGTGAAGCAGGAGGTGGCTGATGGGAAGAAAGTAAGAATAGCCTTCGATTGAAATGAGTTACAGTAATTTTAAAACGTGTCTTATTTTTTTGACAATCTTTGATTGTAAAGAAGAGTTACTTTGTATTTTAGACCTTAATCATTTCATGATGTTCAGGGTATAGGAAAAAAAGCAATTTGATAGGGAAAAGAACTTATATCTCTTTGGATATATTTCCCAGAGGTAGTCTCTGCATATGATCTCTCTTTTATGTTTTAAAATCCTCTTTTTAAATTTTTAATACAAAACATGGCATGTTATATTGTTCTATATTTTCTTTTCCCACTTAATAATTTGTCTTGGAGATTGTTCCTTATTATCGGTAATTATAATGATGCTATTTGTTTTAAAGACTGTTTGGGGTTTCATTGTATGAATGATAATTCAGTCACTCTTCTACTAATGGATATTTACGTTATTTTTCGTTATTGCAAATGATGAGTATCCTTGTCATATGTGCTCACAGATTCCTAGAATTTGAATATTACTCGGGCAGAGATTTATGTGTGTTTTTAGTTATTGCAGAGTCGCTACAAACCCCCTGGAGGACAGTCTACAGTCTCACAGCAGAGCATTAGAATATGGTCCCCACTCCACAGACACGGTGCTGCCTAACTTTTTTTTTATCTTTCCAAGTTCATCAGTTAGAAAAATGACATCATTGTAGTATTAATGTTCATCTAGATTACCAGTATGATAAACATTTTTATATGTTTAAAAGAATATTTGGTTTTACTTTTGAGTATCTGGTCAAGTCTTTGACTCATTTTCCTATTGGGCTCTTGGTCTTTTTCTTACTGATTGTAGAAACTCTTTACTTATGGTAGGAATTATCTCTTCAGATATAAGATGCTTTTATCCAAATAATTTTCTCTTGTTTGCTACTTGTTGACTTTTTTATGTTGTTTGTTTGCTTCTGTGCAGAAATTTTTTTTTAATGCTGTTTGGATTTTTGTTCTTTAAAAATACATTCTTACTTGAAATCATTTTTTAAAATTCTGTGTTTTCTTCTGGCACTTATATGCTTTTATTTTCTATGGTTAAATCTTTGCTCCAACTGGAATTTATTTAGTATAAGGAGTGAGTGGGGAGCCAACTCTAATTTTTTCCAGATGACTACCAGGTAGTTTCCAAATCATTTAAAAAAATAATCCATGTTTTCCCTCTGACATGACATGCTATCTTTATTACATAGTGAATTGGCATAATGCTACATATGTTTTTTTCCCTGGATTCTCTGTGCTGTTCCGCTGCTTTTCCTGACCATGTGCTGGCATTACACTGTTACAATTACTCTAAGTTTTATAATACACTCTACTATGTGATAACCTCCTCTTACCATTCTTATTTTCTAGAAGAGTGTTGGCTATCTTGCATGTTTATTTTGTCTATAGTGAACTGCCCCCCCCCATTTTGTTGGGAGCTTTACTCAATTTCCATATTTTTGGACTGTAAGACACACCCCTGCCCCCCATTTGGGAGGAATAATGGTCGTTAATGCTGCTGTGGAGTTCCGTTTACATTTACACTGGTGAAATATTATGTTATTTATGTTATTAAATATTTTACCACATTTTTTGCTTCAAAATTTTCCTCCTCTAAAACCTAGGTGCACCTTATGGTTCGAAAATACAGTATATTAAATTTTTAGGCTTATTTAGGGAGACTTGACATTTCTATAAAATTAAGCCTTTCTGTCAGAGATAGAATAGAGTCAGTAATTCTTTAAATAAATAGTACATGCCTAGAAAGCCAGGCATAATTAGATTGGCGCAGCCCGGGCAGCTCGGCCCCACAGTGGCGCGTCCTCTCCAGGAGCGTCTTCATTCCTCCACGGTGCTTCCCGGGCCTGGCTGGTGAGGGAACGCCCACAAAATGCAGCAGAGCTTCGGCCCCGCGGGACTGCCTGCTGCAGCAGCGGCAGGTCTCCTGGTCTTACATAGGAGCAGTGCTGGCTTCTCTTCTAACCGTTAAGACCTTGGCGACTCTTGGTTTATGTGGGAAATATGTTCTGATTTTTCCTCCTAAAAAGCTATAGCTTGATTATGAAACCATAACAAAGTATTATTTGGTTATAGTGCTACATATTTTATTCTGGGTGTTTAACTTCAACTATCTGGCTGATTTTCAGAAATCCTCAGAACAAATTGCTAAACTACAGAAGCTTCATGAAGAAAAATTGGCAAGCAAAGAGCAAGAGCTGACCAAGAAGTTTCAGACCCAAGAAAGGGAGTTGCAGGAGCAAATGAAAGTAGCTGTTGTAAGTATTTATTTTGTTATTGTTACAGGTAAACTTTCAGTGTTATAAAGTTGTTGCCTCCACTCCCTTGGCTGCCACCTTGAGGTCACACTCCTGGCAGCCTTGACCTTTGAGTTAAGAAGGGATAGGATGTAGGCAGAAAAGAGGCTGTCAGAGCTTATTAGTATTGTGTGAAAATTACATTCACTGATCTAACAAGCTTTCGTTAACCAGTTTGTAAATCATCTTTCTCACCCAGGCAGTAGGCCATGCCTCAGGAGAAGGAAAGGAGAAGATAGGCTAATTGAAGCCATGAACCAGGGACTGCATAATTCAGGAACAAGTCTAAAACCTCACCTGAATGAACGTAGCAGAGCTTAAGACTCAGACATTTTTGTCTGAAATGCATTTTAAAGAAGAAAAAATAAAAATGACCAAGTACTTTTCGTTTTAAATAGAATAATTTCACTAGTAACTTTCAATCCATATGATGTTTAAAAAATAAAGTAAAATAAAAAAAGACTGAACTAACCAAAGCATTAACCAGGAACACAAAGATTTTTAGAACAGTATAATTTGAAAGTTTAAAACAAAAAAAATTTTTTTGAATTGTGAAAGGCTTTTATATACATTATCATAAGGAAAGTGTTAATGCCAAAAATTTGGTTTGTTTTTATATGAAGTTACTGGGTGTGTAAGATGATATAGATAATTTGAAAATGCTTTCATTGCGAAGGAATGAGGAACAGTGTTTATCATTTTAATCTCCCTTATTTTACATATATATACTTCTTTCCCCACTGTCACATGGATTTAGGGCTCTGAACGTTTCCAGCAGCAGCTGTTCTTGAACCGAGTCAGGGTCCTCGCTCTAGTCTCCATGGGGCAAACAGGCACGTGGCTGTACAGTGCTGTTGGCTGAAGTTAGGGGTTTAGTCTGTGGTCGTGAAATGCACATGTTTACGGGTACATATTCATATTCTCTGTTGGTGCAGAAAGTATTTAGTTTATAAGAATACTTAAATTACAACAGGACAGCATAAAGATAAAATAGGGGCACAGACACTGTAAAAAACAGTATCTTCAAAAAATTAAGAATGGAGCTCCCTTATGACTCAGCAATTTTAATTCTGGGTATATATATCCAAAGAAACCTAAAACACTAATTTGAAGGAATATATGCAGCCCTATGTTTATTGCAGCATTATTTATAATAGCCAAGATATGGAAGCAGCCCAAGTGCCCCTCAGTAGACAAATGGATTTAAAATGGTGGTACATGTATACAGTGGAATATTACTCGGCCATAAAAAAGAATGAAACCTTAACATTTGCAACAGCATGGATGGACCTAGAGGGTATTATGCTGAGTGAAATAAGTCAGGCAAAGACAAATACCATGTGAGTTCACTTATACATGGAATCTTAAGAGCAAAACAAATAAACAAAATATAAATGGACTCATAGACGCAGAGATCAGACTGATAGCTGCCAGAAGGGAAGGGGTTGGAGGGCTGGATAAAAGAGGTGAAGGGATTAAAAAGTACAGGTTAGTAGTCACAAAACAGTCACAGAGATATAAAGTGCAGTATAGGGAATATAGTCAGTAATAATGTAATAACTGTGTATGGTGCCAGGTGGATACTTGAAATATAGGGGGGAGCACTTCGTAATTACATTACTGTCTAAAATTCTTATCATGAGACCTGTGCATTTTCATGCCAGTGTAGTTGGTTTTTTGGGACACTGAGCCTTGAACTGTGTTCTAGGCACTGCTATATTCAGACATACTCTGAATGGAAAGAGCAGGACACACATGTAAAATGTAAAGAGGACACACACATGTAAAGAGCACACATGTGCACGTGCCATTGTCCTTGCCCACTCCCTGTTCCACCTGGTTTCTTAAAGAAGTCAGCTTTGAGTTGAGTCAAAATTCAACAGACTATTAAAACTTCCCTTTATTTTTATGGGCACATAGACATGCATTTAAAATGTAGCTTACATTAAACAATATAGTGTGTTTAAAATTGATTAGAAATGAATATTTTCTTACCGATCTATTTATAGTATGGTACAAAATTTTCTTAAAGCGATATGCTTCCCCAAGGTGTGGTCAACTGAAAATAGTGTTGCTGGCCACACAGCCCTCAGCACTAGGTGTGGATCGGTATACTTAATTAAGAGTCCCAAGCCGGTAAGTGTTACAAGCTCTCTAGAGCTTCTCATTCAAGTGGTGAATGTTGGTATATAATAAGGGCAATCAAAGAAGAAGCTTCTCAGGATTGACGGGATGATGAAAGAGCCTAGATCATCTGGAAGGAGTTACGTAGGCTTTTGTAGTAGTTTATGGATCTAATCCATGTATTCATATGTAATCCTCTGATTTTGACTGGTTTCCCAGGTGGGGCTCCCTATTACAGTGGGTATTTCTCACAAATTATAGAAACTTATAATCTAGTTTTTCCACTTAGCATTTAAAAAGAAAACTCTGGAGTGCACAGAAGAGGTAGCAGCAGTTGTGTGACCTTTCACGTTCAGCAATGTTTTCTGAAACGTTTTACGTGGTGGAAAAATAGCAGATGTGGTGGGGTCACTGGAACAAGAGTTTTCATGTCAATAGTGATTGTGGCAAATATTGGCCAGACCTCATTGTAAAAGCCATAGTGCCTTGCTTCTTCGGACTCCAGCGTGGGAAGAGAGAGGTGATGGTAGTGCGCCTACCTTACAGGGCCGGCGTGCCGATCAGTGGAATGTGTGATTTCTGTGGAAGTGCTTTGGGAATGCTGGAGATACATGTGGGTCTAAGGTGGTATTGTTGTTGGCACAGGAAAAATGTCAGTCAGAATATTTGAAGATCTCCCAAGAAAAAGAACAGCAAGAATCTCTGGCCCTGGAAGAGTTGGAGTTGCAGAAAAAAGCAATCCTCACAGAGAGTGAAAATAAACTCCGGGACGCTCAGCAAGAAGCAGAGACTTACAGAACTGTAAGTTTATGTGGTATTCAGGCTCCAGAGCTGTGAAATTGTTTGAATATGAAAACTATGTTTTCTCTCCAGTTGTAGAGAAGCTTTAGTGCTACTGGGTTAGATTTGCGTATCTGTGCACTGCATTTTTGATATTAACAGCTATTCATGAGAGTGGTTGGGTGTTTGCTGCTGGGCGCTCCTGACTCTGCCTTCAGCTGGCCATGTTTCTGTCAGCCACTCACTCTGATTCTTTGCACTTGGGCTCTGTGGCATCTCTGCTCCATTGCTCACTCACCCTGATCTTTAGCAAGTGGCCTGACTTTGTGGGCAGCCCTTGCCCTGGCACCTTCTTGCCTGTCCCCCTTCATCTCATGTCATGTCCTGGACGTAATTTATTCTCTGTGTCACAGTTTAGTTATGTTTACGTTTTTCCCATATTAAACACAGTCCTATAATAAACATATTTGTGTATATGTCTCAGTGTGTACATTTTTAAGGCCTCTTGCCCTTCCCTCAGAAGTATATGAAATGTACACTCTATTTTGAATAACCTGACATCATTTATTTAGTCTTTTTGTTCTGATTTAGACAGTGAAACAGTCATGCTTCTTACCTATAGTTCTATCCTGCTTTATTTTCTTATTTCCATCATTTACATAAGATGCCATGATGGAGGGGACTAGGTGTTCAGTCCTAGATCTTCCAGTACTAGCTTTGTAAATTAATTTTCTCACCTGTTAAATGAAGAGATTCCTTCATTCCTTCATAATTCCTTAAGACCTGCTCTGACATTTTGTAGCTCTGACTTAGCCTTTTTCCTTCAGAGTCAAGATTGATGTTTTCATGGGATAATAGTAATCTTTGGTTAGATTTCTGTAAGTTCCTTTTTTTGTTTGTTTTTGTAAATTATCTTCTGAATAATAATTTCTGGGGTCAAAAATCAGTTATATTATTATCTTCCAAAATTAAATTATGAAAGTAATAGGATACTATTGTAGACCTTAAAAAGAAAACACAGAAGAACACCTATCTTTCTACCAACAGCTACTATTATCTACTTTTATGATTTATTTCTTATTGACTATTCATACAAAATATTCTTAAGATATAGGTAGTTGAATAGTTACCCATGTAAGTAGAAAGAATCTGAAATTATGAGTTATGTAAAAATAGAATTTTTTCTTTGTTATGTAATTCCTTTAAGAGTTGAGCACAGAATTAATTTTTTTGTTGTTGTTGTGTCTAATTTTTGGTGTGATATGTAGTCGTTTATCTAAATTTTAATCTTTAAATAGGTGTAGACATCGTGTCACATATATCATTGCTAATATGTCTGTACTTAATAAAAAATACATCTGTTTTTATTAACAGAGAATTCTTGAATTAGAAAGTTCTTTGGAAAAAAGCTTACAAGAAAGCAAAATTCAGTCAGAAGATTTGGCTATTCACTTGGAAGCTGAAAAAAATAAGCACAATAAAGAAATTACAATCATGGTTGAAAAACACAAGATAGAATTGGAAATCCTGCAGCATCAGCAGGATAACCTTTGGACTGAAAAACTCCAAGTCTTAAAGCAACAGCATGAGACTGAAATGGAAAAACTTAGAGAAAAGTATGAACAAGAAAAAGAAGCATTGTTGAAAGACAAAGAGAGTCTCTTCCAGGCCCATATAGAAGAGATGAATGAAAGGACATTGGAAAAGCTCGATGTGAAGCAAACAGAACTGGAATCCTTGTCTTCTGAACTGTCGGAAGTTTTGAATGCCCGCAACAAGCTAGAAGAGGAACTTTGTGTCCTAAAGAACCAAGCAAATACAGTGAAGCAGGAACTAGAAGCCAAGCTGGATGAACAGAAAAATCATCACCAGCAACAAGTTGACAGCATTATTAAAGAACAAGAGATGTCTATCCAGAGAACTGAGAAGGCACTGAAAGATGAAATTAATCAACTTAGGCTTCTTTTGCAGGAAAAGGATAAGCATTTGAAAGAGCATCAGGCTCACGTGGAAAATTTAGAGGCAGATATTAAAAGGTCAGAAGGGGCGCTCCAGCAGGCATCTGCCAAGCTGGATCTTGTTCAGTCACACCAGAGCACCACACACGAGCAGTCAAAGGCGTTTGAGGAGCAGCTGGCCCAATTACAGCAGAAGTTGTTGGATTTGGAAGCGGAAAGAGTTTGTCTTACCAAACAGATAGCTGACGTGGAAACACAGAAGAAAGATGTTTGTACTGAATTGGACACTCACAAAATCCAGGTGCAGGACTTAAGGCAGCAACTTGAAAAACAGAACAGTGAAATGGAGGAAAAAGTAAAATCTTTAACCCAGCTCTATGAGTCCCAGCTTAAAGATAATAACGTAGAGCAGGAACAGACAAATCAAATGTTGATGGAAAAGGAGAATTTAATTTTACAAATGAGAGAAGAACAGAGCAAAGAAATTGAAGCACTCAAACAGAAATTATCAGCTAAGGAGGACAGTATTAGTATGTTACATGAGGAATATGAAACCAAATTTCAAAATCAAGAAAAGAAAATGGAAAAAATTAAACAGAAAGCAAAGGAGATGCAAGAGACATTAAAGAAGAAATTGTTGGATCAGGAGGCCAAGCTTAAAAAAGAGCTTGAAAACACCGTTCTAGAGCTTAGTCAGAAAGAAAAAGAGCTCAATGCCAAGATTCTGGAACTGGCACAGGCTAACTCAGCTGGAGTCAGTGAAGCAGTGTCGAGACTGGAAACAAACCAAAAGGAGCAAATGGAAAGTCTTACTGAGGTGCACAGGCAAGAACTCAAGGATGTGATATCAGACTGGGAGAAGAGACTCAATCAGCAAGCCGAAGAACTTCAGGAAAAACACAAGATCCAATTACGGGAAAGAGAACAGGAGGTAGCGGAACTGAAGCAGAAGGTGCTCGTATTTGGATGTGAAAAGGAAGAGATGAACAAGGAGATAGCAGGCCTAAAGGAGGAACGGGTTAAACAGGATACAGTGCTAAAGGAGTTACAGGAACAAGTCAACCAGGAGTCTGCTCGTGTGACTTCTCTCTCACAAAATGAAACTAAACTGAAAGTGCAACTTGAAAAGCTGGACGCTGACCTGAAGCATTCCCTGCAGGAAAACGCTTTCCTTCAGGGGCATGTAGTGGAACTGAAGACGCTGTCAGAAAAAGATCAGCTTATGGTTTCTGAGTTGACTGACAAGTTGAAAGCCACAGATGAAGAATTCCAGGGTTTAAAATCTTCACATGAAAGAAGTAAAAAAAGCCTAGAAGACAAAAGCTTGGAATTCAAAAAACTGTCTGAGGAACTAGCAGTTCAGCTGAATATTTATGCTAAGAAAACTGAAGCCTTATTACAAGCTAAAACAAATGAGCTGATCAACCTTAGTAATAGTAAAATGAATGCTGTTGTCTCTAGAGTTTCCCATTGTCAACACCATATAACCAAAGTTAAGGAGGCATTACAAATTAAAACTTGCAAAGTTTCTGAATTAGAAGCACAACTTAGACAGCTAACAGAAGAGCGAAATACACTAAGTAGTTCTTTTCAACAGGCTACCCACCAGTTAGAAGAAAAAGAAAATCAAATTAAGAGCATGAAGGCAGATATTGAAGGTCTTGTAACAGACAAAGAGGCCTTACAGAAGGAGGGGGGCAATCAGCAACAGGCTGCCTCTGAAAAGGAGTCTTGCATCACACAGTTGAAGAAAGAGTTATCGGAAAACATCAATGCTGTCACACTGATGAAAGAAGAGCTTAAAGAAAAAAAATCCGAGATCAGCAGTCTTGGTAAACAGCTAACTGATTTGAATGCCCAACTGCAGAATAGTATCAGCCTAACCGAAAAAGATGCCGTCGTTTCATCATTGCGTCAGCGACACGGTGAGGAACAACGTCAGCTGCTGGATCAGGTGCAGGATTTATCTTTGAAAGTCGAGACTCTGAGTCAAGAGAAAATTTCTGCCCTCGAGCAGGTGGATCACACATCTAACAAATTCTCAGAGTGGAAGAAGAAAGCCCAGTCAAAGTTTACACAATATCAAAATACTACTAAAGAACTGCAGATGCAGCTTGAGTTAAAAACAAAGGAAGCCGGTGAAAAGGAGGAGCAGATAACTTTATTGAAGGAAGACCTCGATCAGCAAAATAAAAGATTTGAATGTTTAAAGGGCGAAATGGAAGATAAGAAGAGCAAAATGGAGAAAAAGGAGTGCAATTTAAAGACTGAGTTAAAAATTCAAGCAGCAAGAATTTTGGAGTTAGAGGAGCATGTGACTCAGAAAGCCAATGAAATTGTATCCTTAAATGAAGTTCTTAAACATTGTAATCAGCAAAAGGATATTGAACAGAATGAAATGGTTCGGAAACTTCAGCACATTCAAGAGCTAGGACAAGAAAAGGACAACAGAGTTAAAGAGACTGAAGAAAAGGTCCTGGGACTTGAGAAACAAGTGGCTTCCTTGAAATCTGAACTCGAAACTAAGAAGGAAGAATTGGAACATGTAAACTCAACTGTGAAGAGCAAAGAGGAGGCCTTGAAGGCACTGGAGGATAGACTTGAGTTAGAGGGTGCTGCAAAATTAGCGGAACTGAAGAAGAAAGCCGAACAGAAAATTGCTGCCATCAAGAAGCAGTTGTTATCTCAAATGGAAGAGAAAGAACAGCAGTATAAAAAAGATACAGAAAGCCATTTGAGTGAGCTAAATACAAAATTGCAGGACAGAGAGAGAGCAATTCATGTCTTGGAAGAAAAACTGAAGTCAACGGAAGGCTCACCACAATCAGAAACATCAGTTGTACCCAGATCAGCAAAAAACGTGGCAGCATGTACTGAGCAAGAAGAAGCAGATTCCCAGGGCTGTATGCAGAAGGCATGTGAGGAAAAAATCAGTGTTTTACAAAGAAATTTAATTGAAAAGGAAAAGCTGTTACAGAGACTAGAGCAGGACAAAGAAGAGACAATGTCTTCTCATTCCGAAATGCAGTGCAGATACCAGGAGCTCTTAATAAAGCTAGAACACGCTGAAGCAAAGCAGCACGAGGGTCAGGTTATGATTAATCATCTTCAAGAAGAACTTGAAGAAAAAAACAAATATTCCTTGATAGTGTCCCAGCACATGGAAGAAGAAAGAGGTAAAAATAACATAGGGGCAAAGCAAAACTTGGAAAATGTAGTTGATGATGTCCAGAAAACCCTCCAGGAGAAGGAACTGGCCTGTCAGATTTTGGAGCAAAAGATAAAAGAGCTGGATTCCTGCTTAGTTAGAGAGAAGGAAGAACATAGAGTTGAAATGGAAGCGTTGACCTCAAAATATGAAAAATTACAGGCTTTGCAACAACAGAGGAATGGAAAAAGTAAACCCACAGAAATTTTGGAAGAAAGTGCTGAAGAAAAGTCCAAATCACATGTGGTCCAACCCAAATTGCTTAGTAACATGGAGGCTGAGCACCAGGACCTGGAGTTTAAATTAGCAGCCGCAGAGCAGGAGAAGCAGAAGCTGGGCAAGGAGATTGTGAAACTGCAGAAAGATCTCCGAATGTTGAGGAAGGAGTATCAGCAAGAATTGGATATAACAAGGAAAGAACATGAACAAGAAATGGAAGAGAAAATCAAGTAAGTTTTTTTTTTTAGCATGAATATTTGTAAGGTAGTCTTCCTTAAGTCCCTTTTTGGGATGCCTAATGCAGTTCGGTTTCACCAACCTGATGTATTAAACATAAATCTAGTAAATTAAATACTGAGGAGAAATAAAAACAATTTCAGGCAGAGGGAGTGTTTCTCTGTCCATTTGCAGGGCCGGGGGAGAGCTCTTACAACATACAAGATCATGATGTTAGGTATGTAGCCAAGGAACTACAAGTGGAAAAGAAAAAAATTTCAAATCCCCTGGACCATTCCCTAAAGGTAATCATAGTTGGCTTATCCTTTCAAAGTTCACTGTGCCTAGACACACATAGCACACTCACACACACGCAGGTGCGCCCCCCGATCCTGTGTACACCGCTCTGAAGACCAGTTAAGTCTTGACAGCTTTCTTTTTTACGACAGTCGTTAACTTCGTGTCTCTGCTCCTCAGGCAGGAGCAGGAGGATCTGGAGCTGAGGCACAACTCCACGTTAAAGCAGCTGATGAGGGAGTTCCACACCCAGCTGGCGCAAAAGGAGCAGGAGCTGGAAATAGCCGTAAAAGAAACCATTGGTAAGGAGCAAGCAGTATCAGCAGAGACTGTTTATAATTTAACCTTGATCTTTTCGCACTGTACCACTAAGTGCTTTAAGTAATTAAATTGGAGGATAAACGATTCTTGCTCAGGAACGCGCTCTCATGGGAGCCTTCGCTGCCGGGCACTGCCTTGCCTTACCCAGAGGAGCGGCGGGGAGTGAACCGGGAGCCCTGGCGAACTGACCACCTCATAGAGACACTCCTGCTCTGTGAGAAGGGCGCATTCGATCGCTTGATTCTTACAACGCTTGATTTAAAACATGGGTTTTTACTGAAATTGGGATACAGATGTTGATTCTTACCTAATGTGTTTTCTGGTGTGTGTCCACTTTTATTTGTTAGATAAAGCCCAGGAAGTGGAGGCTGAACTCTTGCAGAGCCATCAAGAAGAGACAAACCAGCTACATAAAAAAATTGCAGAGAAAGAAGATGATCTGAAAAGAACAGCGAAAAGATACGAAGAAATCCTTGATGTACCGTATTTTCTCTGTTTTGAAATTTAGCTGTAAGAGGTTTCATGGTAGTGTTAAGGAAGATTGGGCTGTCAGACTTTTTTTTTTTTTTTTTTGGCTCAACCTTATTCAAATTAGTATTTCCACACTCTATGTAGATTTATGAGGAGTATAATTGATTTCTGCCAAGATTGTAGCTTCCTGGTTGGCTTCTGCTAACCAGGCAGTACAGTCTAGTTGGAAGATATTGAAACAACAGTGAGTGCTAAGGGGAAGAATTTATTCTATTTGTATTTCTCCCAAAGTCAGGCTAAATTGTGAGAGACCCAGGCTAAGAAATGAGAACTTGTACTTGGACGTCTGAGTGATAAAACAGTGTCTGTTCTGGTGTGGCCACTTAGCTTAGTTGAGATCTTTCCAGGAGGGCCAGTTCACTTTATTTCACCCCTACCCAATTTACGTGGTTTTCCTTGGTCTCGGGGGTGAAAAAGATGGGAGGAAAAAGGAATGCATCAGCCGGATCTTTTATATTTAGTGGAAGAATATTTCAGTGTCCTTATTCCACTACTGGTGGATTGTCATTATTTTTGTGTGTGAAGATAAGCCTTGAATGCTAGTGAGTATTTTGGATTCCGAAACATTTCCAAATGTAAAACAATCTAAATTATTCTTCTCTGGGTTGCAGATTCTTTAGTTACTCCAAGCCTTACTTCACTATATTCTGAGAACCATTTGATGACTAAGAATGCATGAATCAGTGAATCATGCCTCAACTGACTTGGGCAGCAATAAAAGTCTCAGCCACGAATAGATTCTAGTAATTTTAAATGTAATTGAAAAGGCTGAAATTCCAGGAGATGACACGTGCATATAAATGGCACCTTTTTATGCTATTTGAACTTTAGATCTCTTTCTGAATAATTTCACATCTTTTATACTTCCATAGAGCATATATGTGTGAGGTCTGTGAAAATACTATTGTTTCTTGAATGCTTAGAGAATGTTGGAATTGGAAGATACATTAAAGCTAGTGTAGTTTCACCTTCTGGGTTTTTTGTTTTTGGTGTTTTTTTTGTTTTGTTTTTTTCCAGAAGGAAAAGCAAATTTAGCATAGTTGAATGATTTTCCAAAAACTACCTAGTTAGTGTTAGAGCATTGACTCTTCATCAACTTTGTGTATTTCGTAAAGACTTTTCCCTAAGAAAGGAACCTGAGGAAGGCAGGGAGCTATAATCAAATCAGGGAGCTATAGCGTTCCATTTTGTGAACTACTTCTCTGTATCCGGATGTGTGGGGTAGCAGTTGGTAGATTTCCCTAGATCATGACAGATGTGTAGATAGAGGGGTGAGGAGGCAGGGAGAGAGATTAGCCTTTGGTATGGTTCATCCTTGAAAATCTGCTTAATTTATTAGAAAAAAATAAGCAAGTGGTCCTTCAAGCTTTAGACTTAGAGTAGCCGAGCAGGTGGGCAGGAAGTGGAGGGAGGGGAAGGAATTGGGCAGACTTCCCCCCAGGCTCCTTCCTGTGTCTCAGAGCAGCACTGTCCATTAGAAATATAATGCACGCCACAAATGTGAACCACAAAGGTAATTTAAAGATTTTAGTAGCCACATTAAAAGTGAAAAGAAACAGGTGAGCTTAATTTTAATAATATTTTGATTCACATCAAAACATTATCTTTTCAATATGTAGTCAGTATAGAAATTATGTATTAAGTTTTGAGACGAGTGTGTTTTTGCATTTACAGCCCATCTCACTTTGGACTAGCCACATTTCAAATGCTCGTGGTCCCAGGGCTGGGGCAGACTTTCAGCTGCCAGGTCCGGGGCTGAGTTTGTGGTTGAGCAGGCAGTCCTCATCTAAATACTCCAGATACATACTCTGTCTTGGAGAATTTCTTTTTTAAAATGTAAACATTACTAGGAGATACTAATAATTCTCAGTAAACACCATATTGCTTTTATTCTGAGGCATTCTCTTACCATTTTCCCATTTAGAAACTACTGGAATTGGAGTTTTATATGGGATTTGTATATATTATGTAGTGATGTCCTCCCACCCCTGAAAAGCTGTTATCAGATTGATGATTTGTTTTAATGATGACATTATAGATGCTGTATTTTTGCCATCATTAAAATAATTCTGTGACTTGTTAATAGCAAAATGGGGCACAGAAACATTTTCCTTTTTTTTGCCTTTACTATCTAAATAACATTGTTACCATTCCTTCCTTGAAGAATATAGAAACTTTTGTCTTCCTTGAATCACTTCTCCGCCCCTCACATATGTATATGTATCTGTACACCTTTTAGGACATGAAATCTGCTTGTGTCCTCTGACGTCATAGGCAGAGAAATCCTCTCTCTCCCTTTAATTGTATATCTCTTGCACAATATCCAACATAGTGTAGGCTCTTAGGACAGAGTGTTTTTATTGAGTCACACTGCATGCTCCTCTCCTGTATAACTCCACCTCCGCTGCCTTGGTCCGGGCTGCCACCCCTCATCTGTTCCGGTCAGCGTTGCTGCTGATCTTTCTTTGCTAAGGTACTCATCTCTTCGCCAGCGTTTTCTATCTTGAAACAAACGTGATCACATCACTTCCCCTCCTAAATGTCTCTGGTGGCTTCCCATTGTCCTGGTGGCAGCTCCTCTGGTTCAGTCTGTGTTCCAGCCAAACTCAACTGTAGTTTATTCTTCACCACCCTTCACCTTTGCTCGCGCTTGTTGGTGTTGCCTAAAGATCTCATTCCCAGACTTCATGCATCAGTGCAGCTGGGGACCAGCTCTCATTTTGCTTTTAAAAAGGAACATTTAAAAATTTAAGTTTCACTTAGAAAACAATTCTTTTTTGAATGGAATGTTTCCATTTGGTTTAAAGATCCAGATAATATAAAAACGTATAGTTGGAGAATGGTCTATAATGAAAATTGTACCTGTTTCTATTCTCCGTATTTTACTTCCTGTCCCTCTTCTTCCTCCACAGGTAACCATTAGTTTCTTACGTAATATTCCAGTATTTCCTTATGCAAACTGAAACAAACATGAAACATTATTTTTTTCTTTCCCACCCAAAGTTAACTTTTTTAAATGTACTTTTCTGCATCATATTGTTTTCGCTTGCAGTTTTTTGCAGACCTCTTAGGAAAACCATTCATTCTTAAATTGTTTTCTTTTGTACTCATCTATATTTATTATTTCACTTATTATGTGATTTGTGTCATATATATATACACACACACATATATATGAGGCATATATACATAAATCTGTCCTCTCCTCTAGCTGTAAGCATTCTGTGGGCAGGGATTTTGTTACTTGTCTCTAATCTTGAGGACCTAGCCAAATGCTTGGCTCCTGCTGGACACTTTGAAGGTGGTGACACATGGTAGGCAGGGGAGACTTTATTTGGGAAGAGGGGCGGTGGCAAGTGGAACAGGCACGAGTGAAGGAGCTTGCCCACTTGCCTTAGTCCCAGCCTCAGAGCAGTTTCACTGGGAGGAGGTAGCTCGTAAAGCTACAAAACTGGTTTCTTTTTGACAGTGATTGTGTTTTAGTGATTTGTCTTTGGCATAATAACTAGTCCTTCAAACATAATTTCCATGTGTGTGCATAAATACTCAGTCTAATTGTTCTTACTGTTTTTGCTTCAAAGCAAGCAGTACTGTTTTTTATTTTCCCCTCCAAGAAGACTAGAAAGTTTTTACAAAAGGAACTATAGACCTGTTTCTTAAAAATAACACATCAAGGATTCTTTTGTAATTTTTAGAGGGCTTGCTTTAGATTGCCATCCCATAGCTGTCAAAGGAATCATTAGACATAGCTAGCTGTCATGTTAAAACCTGGGCTTGACTGAAAGCACAGCTAAGAGGTGATTCTTTCAGACAAGGCTAAGCCACATTGACAACGATATTCACACAGGGTGGTAGAAGGTAGAATAAAAACAAAACCAAGAGCAGGCAGGAATGTGTTTATGACAGTTTCTGGGTAATGGTGGTGTAGGGGGTGGTAGCTGCTTAAAGTGTGTCTCGGTGGGGAGATGTTGAAGGGGACCCCTGCTTTGCTTACGTTGAGAGAAGGGGTTCATTCTTTTTCAGGTGGTCTCAATTCATACCAGTGGTATTTAAAGTCAAATTTCTGTGTGTCCCGTGGCGGTTCATTGCCTCATTTCCTGCCATGGGGCCTATTGTTGTTTGTTTTTTGCTACTGTTCCTTGGTTCTGGCAAGTCAGCATCTGTTAAATCAGACACCTGGTTACGGTGGGTTTTCCTGTGTGACTCTACTCAGCAGACACTCGTCCTATCTTCATTGCTTAGATTTGATCAGTATTCCAATTCCAAATGTTCTTTAGCACAGATGCCGACTCCAGAAATGTTCAGGTTTGTCCTGCAGAGATAATTTTCTCTGTACCGTGTTGTCTCTCTTCTATGTTCTTTTTGGCAAGTTTATTAACACATTTGTTTTATTCTAAAGGCTCGAGAAGAAGAAATGACTGCAAAAGTAGTGGACCTGCAGACTCAACTTGAGGAGCTGCAGAGGAAGTGTCAGCGAAGGCTGCAGGAGGAGGAGGAACACCCTGGCAACGATAAAGTGAGAGGAACTGGACTTGGCATTACATCACTTCTTGAAAACGTTGTCATTTCCATTATTTGACTTGCTTACTAACACACAATACCTGTCTCATGTAATGCGAACAAAAACCTTTGCCTGTATTTTATAGACAGTGGAACTAAGGTTCAAAGAGGCTAAATAAAAGGTTCAAGCTCACAAATCAATGTTGTATTGGGAATTTAAACCCAATCTGGCAGGCTTCAAAGCCTAGCCAGGGATGTCCAGCCCTCTGGCTGCATGTGGCCCAGGGTGGCTATGAATGCTGCCCAGCACAAAATCGCAAGTTTACTTACAAGCTTTCTTTAGCTCATCAGTTTTTGTTAATGTTTGTGTATTTAATTTGGCCCAAGACAACTCTTCTCCCAGTGTGGCCCAGAGACGCCAAGAGGTGGGGCACACCTGGGCCCTGGACATTTCTGCTGCCTCTCAGCCTTTCCTGTGGGAAGAGCGGCAGAGGACGGAGAGCCCCACAGCCCTGAGGCGTAGCCAGAGTGGTCCGTAGAAAATGCGATACTTTTAGGTTTTTTTATTTTTGTGTTAAAAATTGATGCAAATTTTATATGCTTCTGTAATATAGCCTCATTTGTAGTCACATAGAAATATTTTTAGGTATATACCATGAAGGAAAACAAGTGCTAGTTTTCTCTTTGGTTAATGAGTCAGGTGCAAATGTAATGGGGTTAGTTTGAGAGACCGGACTGCATTCCAAGAGCTCTGGCACTGTGTATCTAGGCATTTTCATAATCCCATTTTCTCAAATCCTCACCTGAGGACATGTGTATGGATTTTAGAGAGAGAGAAACATCAATGTAAGAGAGAAATGTCAGTCGTCTGCCTCCCATGCGCACCCTGACTAGGGATCAAACCTGCTCTATGTGTCCTGACGGGGAATTGAACCTGCAGCCTTATTTTGGTGTACAGGACGACGCTCCAGCCAACTGAGCCACCTGGCCAGGGCTGTGTTCCCACTCTTTAAGTAAAGTTGATGCTGTGAAAGACAGCCCTGTCTACCCTGTGGCTTCCTGTTCCACTGTGCACCTCAACACGCGCACACCCACACAGCACGTGGGCCCGAGTATGAGAAGCCAGTCAGTGTGCCCTTCTGCTCCCTAAAATATCCTCACTCATCCAGTGTGGTCTTTTCATAGCATTGTCACGAGGAGTTTGGGCAGGTAGGTGCACACACTGTTCATGTCTTCATCCAGGAGAGTTGTAGGGAGTTCATGACAGAATGTCGGTCACCAGGTAGCAATTTTCCAGGCACCAAGTAACAGGCCACTTTCCCAGAATGGACAGAGGCGGCCTCCCCCGACCCCTGCCCTATTTGGTCATGATGCGAATATACCAGCAGCCATAAAATATTCCTTCCTTTAAGAAGAATACATGTGTTTTACTGTCTAACATGTTCTTTTCCTTGGCATCAAAATAAGTATTGATGTTGCATGTAATGACATTTTGACCTATGTTGGGATGGCAGAGTATTGAAAGATTATGAAACTAATATTTACGTTTTCTGAGTCCTTGTGTCATAAGAAAGGAGAGGAAATATCCCTAATTTTTATTTCTACTCTAAGAAATACTTTCTTATTTTATTCTTCTGAATTTTTATCCTTTTCCTTCTTTTGTTGTTTCTGCTATATCTTGCATCGCATATCAGTGTTGAGTTCAATGAAAAATTATTTGTGAGTATAGCCTAGAGTGGATTCCCAGAAATACTTGTAGAAGTTTCCTTAAAGGAAACTTCCTTTAAATAGATATTAATGTTTAATTTTTTACCAATTATACAAAAAGTGTATGAATGTATTCTTGTTATAAAAGAATCAGATAATACAGAAGTATATACAATAAACCCTCCCCTGCCAAGTGGTATTCATTGTTACGAGTTTGGTGAGTGTATATTTATACCAGAATAGTTTGTACAGCAAAATGGGCCTGGTTTAAAAGCAAATATTTAAAGTTGTATCATATCAAATCTGACTACTCTCTTAAGACTAACATTGAATTCTTATTTCCTTATAATTTCCTATTACTCCATTTTATTGTTTCTTCAAATTATTATTGTATACACTCACTTTTTTTTTCTTTTCAATTTTCAGGTATCAATTATGGAGCTACAGGTAAGACTAAATCTTCATTGAATTTGACTGAAGATAGTGCATTTTCAGGAGCATTCTGAGTTTTAAGTTAAAATATAAAGAAACTACTTTAATTTAAAAAAATCCCCAGCCGGTACTGAAAAGTGTGCAGACAGTGATGACACCCACATGCCTTTCAGACTTGACGTTCGCTCTTTCAGACCCAACTGGCGCAGAAGACGACCCTGGTCAACGACGCAAAGTTGAAAGAGCAGGAGTTCAGAGAGCAGGTACCGGTCCCGTCGGTGCTTTGTGTTTTAACCGCCTTCCTTACGTGTTCGTATGTGTTTGCATCCCTTTTAACTGATTACAAAAGAGCTGATGTAATAGTTGGCTTTGTAATTTTGTTTGAACACCTGTTTCCAGTTCTTTGGATTATATTACCAGGAGTGGAGTTGCTAGATCATCTTGAAATTATATGTTTTAACTTTTTGAGGAACCACCAAACTGTTTTGCACAGTGGCACCATTTTACATTCCTACTAACAGTATAAAGATTCTGATTTCCCCACATCCTCCCCAAGTTTTCTGATCATAGCCCTCCTAGTATGAAGTGGTATCTCATTATGGTTTTAACTGGCACTTTCCTAATGAGTAATGATGTCGGGCATCTTACCATCTGCTTGTGTGTCGTCTTTGAAGCAATGTCTCTCTCAGTCCTTAGCTCATTTTTAAGTTGGGTTATTTGTTTTTTTGTTGTTGAATTTTAAGTGTTCTTTCCATATTCTGGATTTAAGTCCCTTGTCAGATATATGATTTGCAAATATTTTCTCCCATTCTGTAGATTGTCTTTTCATTTTCTTGATGTGATCCTTTGGGACCCAAAAGTTTTACTTTTGCCGAAGTCCAATCTATATATTTTTTCCTCTATTGTCTGTGCTTTTGGAAACCATTGGTATTGATTTTATTTGGCGATACGTTTCCAGCAATAAAAAAATCTAGTGGCTACAGCAGTCCTTTTTGTTCCCATATGGTCTCCATGTGAATTTTATGGTATGATTCAAATACGTATTATTTTAGATTCACAATTTAGAAGACCGGTTGAAGAAATGTGAAAAGAATGTGTGTGCAACAACCGGGGGGACCCCTTACAAAGGTAAGGCTGACCTCTCGTACGATGTTACCCTTGGTTATCTCTGTTGGGGGGTTTATGGGTGATTTTTATTTTTCTCTTTGCTAATTGTATTCTTTCCAATGAATATATTTACCTCTGTGATTCACCAGTAACAGCTGGTTTTATGGAAAGAATGGTGGTAATCCAAAACAATGAATGCGTATTTGTTGTTTAAAAATTCAAATAATGCTACATCGTACAAGTGAAACTGCAAGTTCCCACTGCAGTCTCCGGTCTCCGGATGGGCCCGGTTGACAGCTCATGCGCATTTTCCAGACTCTCCTGGGTGTAGTCCATTACACACACTCATGCACACACAGCGACGTATTTTACACGCTTCTGTCTTTACTATTACAATAACGACACAATTACTAAATTTTAAACCAGGAGAAAATAATTTTGTAAACATGCAAGTTTACATGCAAGTTGGGGAAGGATGATTTGGAAATGCCATTCTCAATTTAAATAATGTATGCTACATACAGAGGATTTTAAAGCTGAGCTTGGGTTTGTATGTAGTAGTTCCTTCAATGATGAGATAATCATCATTGAATAATCTTATAACCATTTTTCATTCTCAGTTTTACTGCCTCGCTGCATTCAAAATAGTTTTATTTTGCTAAATATTTTGTAAAGCTTTCTGCTTTTTTGCAGGAGGTACTAGGACATGAAGCTAATATTTTGCATTCCTTTGTATTTTTGAAAGTGCTTATTGCTGTGAAATAACATAAGATACTACACAGTTTTTAGTTAAATTAAATAAGGACTTGCTTTGGATTCTTTTCAAAATGCTTTTCAAAGTGAAAGGAAACCGATTTGGAAGTTTCCTATGGCTCACTGCGGAGGAGACTCCTGCCGCAAAGATCGCTCCTCGTAGCGCATGTGAGTCTCGGGCAGAACTGCTCGGGCAGTGCTCAGCAGGGCGTACACATAGTATGGGCTCTGTTCTGTGAGTTTCAACGTGAGAGTTTCGTGCATAATTTTTTCTCAGTTTTAAGTTGTAAAATGATCGTATGTAATTTATTTAATAACATATATAATGTCAAGTGCCATGCACTGTTACAAAATACATTTTGCATATCAACTTATTAAATCCTCTCAACAAGCCAGGTCATCTGGTTGAACATGTACATCATCTCTTCACTGTGCCACTTTAAAGAGTAAAATGAGCACCCATCTTGCAGGAAAAGCATTAATTTCTTCTTCAGGAAAATAGCGACAGTTAAGTAATCTAATGTTTAAAACAATAAAATCAAGTATTTCCTGAAAAGCGAGGAACATTGCAGACATTTGCATTGATCCAGAGCAGGGATTTTTCGAGCAGGACGCGGCGGCTGGTGCTCTGGTGTGCCGCGGGGACTCGCAGAACGTGCGGTACCTGGCTCTGGTCGGGGGCACCGACTTCTTTATCCTTAGTTTGCCAAATAAAACAGTGACGCCAGCCAAAACAACAGTAGCCATCTTGTGTGAATGAATCAGAATTACACCTGTTTTTTTTGTCCGGTCAGCAAAATATATATTTTCTGGTGTCCTGCAGAATTTTAGTAATTAGTTTATGTGTGTCATGAGATGAAAAAGGTTGAAAAATCACTGATCTAGAGGGATGAAACATGTATTTTTTGAGGAGGAAATTATTATTTAGTTCTTGGTACTTTGTATTTGCAAAGTGTGGTTTGAGTGACTGGGGTCTTCTAAAAATATATACTTTTAAAAAATTAAAGTAGTCAAACATACACATACACGTGACATCACACTGAGTGGCCAGTGCGCACCTTGGAAGCCGCCATCTGGAGCCCCGCAGGGCCTCTGAGGCTCCTCATGCCGCCCTCTAATCTTCTGTCTGTCTCGCCGTTCCCACGTTACAGCAGGAGTACAGCTCCCCTTTGTAGGGGCCCCAGACCCAGTCTCCGGGTTCTTGAGAAGGCTCTCCCTGTGGGTGTGACTGTCCAGGCGTCCCCAGATTGCCATTTGCCTTCCTGTTACATCAGTGCTCTCATTTCCCGGTGTTCCTCTACCCCTTCAGGGGTTTCCTGCGATCCCACAGGGTTTTCCCGCAGCTTTCACGCAGCGTTTAGATGTTTCTTATTATAGCACAGGGCTTTTCAGATTACCCAGTGGGCCACACTCCTGGAGGCTGATGCAAGTACAGACCTCACGTGATGTGTAATTATGGATTTATTCAGATTCAGGTTTGTCATAGTGTTACTTCGTGTATCTGAACTGTACTCTTTACTTTTAGATTGAAGGGAGCTTAACAGATGCACTATAACTTTTTATGGCAGCTTTTAAAGATGCGAATCAAAATATTTGAAAACCACTATAATGACATTCGTCATCCATTTTCAAGTTATTTTACTTATCCTGTGTTTGAGAGACAGTTTTGGAAACTTGATTTAAACTTAGAGTTTTTAGATTTGGAATACTAGAAAAACTAGAATACTATTCTGAGATACTAAGTTCTTAATAAAGTACAAATGGTTGTTAATTTTAATCATTGTAGAAGCCAACACATAATATTTAAGAAAGAAAACCAGTTTTTAGGAATATTTGTATTCCCTAAGTATAGTCTTTTAAAATTGTCATTCCAGAAGAAGGAAGAGGGAAAAAATGTGAGAAATAAGGTTACTATAATAATTTTTGTTTTCTCTACAAGGGGAAAATACCATTTGGAATGCTTTATGTATATACAGTACAATACCATGCAATACAATGTAATTAATACAAGAATGATGCATCTCTTTGTTCAGTTGTTTTTCAGTTTGTCTATTTTCTAAGTAAGAATGAGTTTATCTAGTTTTGTCTCTACAATTTGATCTGTTTTTTTTTTTTTTTTTTTTTGACAGGTGGCAATTTGTACCATACTAATGTCTCGCTCTTCGGAGAACCTACTGAGTTTGAGTATTTGCGAAAAGTGCTTTTTGAGTATATGATGGGTCGTGAGACTAAGGTACATATCACGATGGGGGTTTGGCATGTGACTTACTTTAAAAGGGAATATGTCCCACTTTTAATACACATACTGATCCCATATGTTTACTATTAACAGACAGTACATACTAATGGTAGTTGACGGGTGTCATTGTTCTTAATTTACAGAGGTTAATGGCCAGATTTTGCTTATAGTTCTACATTTATAAAATACTGATTTAAAAAAGACTGTTGGATAATGCAAAATACTACAATTTAAAATGTCATTAACTTAATACTTTGCAAAGCGTGTGGCTATTTAATTTTTGACTCACAGATCTTAAAGTTAAGATAATAGATTTTATTTTCATGGAGACTTAAGGACTAATAGTATGAAAGTACTAGAAATGGTCATAATTAAGAATGACTACTTAGGGGTATTTAGAAATATTTTACATTAGTCACTGTAAAAATCATAAGGAATATTGATCACTTAAAAATTACCACATCGTATGAGTAATAATAATGCTTGGCTACTTTGTTTTTTAGGAGATTAAATTTATTGTAAGGTCCTTGAGTGTAGAGTCTTATTTGTATCCCCTACAGTGTTATTGGACTTTTGGTAAATATATCTTGAATTGAATTAAATGCATTTAGGGAAATCCATGAGTATTTCCTCAAATGAAATTTTCCATTTAAAGCAGTTTATTTTTCTCATTTTGTTTCAAGTTTTTACCTACATGAACTTGTACAAAGTTCGTATGGCTGAGAATGGGATAATGAGTTTTCTGTACTTAGAAACAGTCATTGTTTTAATTCGTGGGTCTCTGGGGGTTACTGAGTCATAGGTTGCTAAGCCATTTCAGGGATTGATCTGAAATCTATTTAAAACATAAAAAGTAAGGGCATAAGAAAATTTCTTAAAATAATATTATGAATTTATGGATTATAGATTCAGCTAAACACTAGGAGTTGTAGGGCTAGAGTCATTTGAGTCCTTGATATCTGCAGGAATCCTGTTTCATCATATCAGATTGTTTCAAATTAAAGTAGTAACTAGTGTGATCCTGAAGGTGTGTCACGGGGATTCACAGTGATTCTGTGGCTTTGCTTCCTAAGGACTTTCTTTATTCAAAGGATAGCTAAAGCTAACTTTCTCCCAGCTTTTAAAAACAAAGCTAATGAAATGTAACTTTCTCTTATTCTGTCTTTATTGGATAGCAGCCTGTGTTTGAGGTGCGGTAGTTTATGTTGCCTGGTTATTACACACAGAAAGGGGAAAGGCATACTTAAAAAAAAATAGCCTTTTAGAACTTGAGCTACCTTGGTTCATTTGCGACTTTAAAACTATCATCCATTGTTGTTGCTAAATAAATTATTTAACCTTTTCTTGGTCTGTGAAAATGAAGAGACTGGCTCAACGTGTTTCTTTTGGAGGCTGCGAACGTATGTGGGATGAGACCTCTACAGAATGTGAGTCCTTCTGAAGAAAGACACAGCTCACATCGTAGGATGTCGTCTGGGGCTTTGCCCGCTCAGCCAGGTCTAAGCTGGTGTTTCCAGGGCTTTGCAGTTAGTTGTAGCGTGTGACTTTGGAGATGGCTTGAGGACAAAGGAATGTCCTTGAGGCAAGGGGTCCACTCTCTGGTCTTCATGATCTGTGTGCGGTGTGTTTTTCTACTCAACATAAAAATGATGAGTAGGCTATCATTCTGCATTCACATTTTACAAGTAAATATTGAAAATGGTAGCAGATTTTCCATTTAATTTACTACATACCTGTTGCCCTTTGTTTATCACCAGGATGGATAGGGAGATGGAATTTGACACTGTCCCTGACTTTAAGGAGATTACAATATACAGATGTTTCTTGACTTACTTTTGGGGGAGCTACTTCCTGATAAACCCATTATAAGTTGAAAATATTATATTGAAAATGCACGTGAAACACCTAACATTCTGAACATCTTAGCTTGGTCTAGCCTACCTTAAACATGCTGAGAGCATTTGCATTAACCTACAGTTGGGCAAAGTTGTCTAACACAAAGCCTATTTTATGATAAAGTGTTGAATATTTCATGTTATGTATCATGCGTATTGATTTCGCATCGTCATGAAGTTGAAGAATCATTTAAGTTGAACCATTGTAAGTCAAGGGCCGCCTGTAGTAGGGAAGGGGAGCTGTTCTCCGTTAAACATAATGTGATGCTAAAGAGGCACGGTCTTCATGTTTGCTTGTGGGCAGGTCAAGGAAGACATCGTGGAGAAGCTGGTGTGTCTACTGGGCTTAAAGGCAGGAGGGAGTGTCTTAAACTTCGGTAGATGAGCTCAGATAGGAGGGAAGCCTAGACAGAGGTCCAAGGCAGGACACTGAGAGTTGGTTTTGGAAGATGCGTAGTCTGGTCCAACTGAAACACTGGATCCGTACCGGGGAAGTGACTGCTTAGGCCACGCAGTGCAGAGGGCCTGGCCTGCTTTCAGCTTTACCTGGAAGGGTTGGGGGTAGCGCTGAAAATTTTTAGTAGGGGTTGACAAGGTCAGAGCTGTTTTAGACATATGTTTTGCTGATTTGTCCAATTTTTACACATTAATAAAGAATTTGAAGTGGAGACCAGCTTATGGCTTTAAAATGAGCCAGTTCTGTTACGGCCACTGCAGTCCGCTCCTCCCCTGCAGTTGTTTCGTGTCTGAAAGGGTCTGTGTGTCGCCCCACCTGTGATCCGTCATCTGCCTTTGCACACAGGGTTTTCTGTTTTATGAGGGGGATGACTTTTTTAAGACCACACATAGGACACACATTCTTACAGTGTGAGGTAAAAGTAAGCTCCTGCTCTTTCTTCTGTTCTTGCACTTTCTTTTTCTTGGGTTTTGATCCTTTGTGCTATTATTGATACTGAAAGTCAGCCTGTTCTCCTTTTCAATAGCAGTTGTTTCTCATCCTAACTTTTAGTGAAACCTTCCCTAAAGAAAACCTGGCAACTGAGCCACTTGTGAACCAGGTGGCTCCTTTGACCTTTGCCCATTCCCAGGCCTGGAGGCATTGCACACGGGGCAGGCAGTCTGGCTTCTTTCTCACGGGATGGCAGAGAGCTGGGCTTCTCTGCGAAGGTGGTTGCCGGCATGCCAGGCAGGAGCTGTAGGCCTTTACTGGGTGATCAGCTGCAAATTCTGGTGAGACTGCTGATGAATTTGGAGGTGGGTTTCCCAATTACCATCATCTAGAAATGTGAAGAGACACTAGCCACGGTTACTTTGTTTTTTGAGGACATGCTTGTGTGTCCTCGTATATGTGGTTTCATAGTGGATATAACTGGATTTTGGGGTACTTTCAACTTTACGAGCTATTCAAATTTAAAAAGTCTTACAGTGTAAATTTCTGAATTTTAGCTTTTTGTTATTTCCTAAAAATAGCCTTCATGGATAATATACCAGAACACATTTAAAATTGCTTCAGAGTGTTTTAATAAAAAGAATACTGAAATAGTTACTACTTCATATTTCTCTTGCCATTTCATGCTGCATTTATGCTTTGTTTCTAGACTTTAGTATAACAATATAATAAAAAGGATGAGGGTTTTTGTAAAATGCCTTTGGGATTTTCCAAGAAATTCCAGTTCTCCAAGAACTAAGTTGTTTTAAATGGGTTTTTTTTTTTTTGATCATCAAAAGGCAGAAGCAGAAAATAAAAAGAAAGACAGGGGCTGAAGCTAACATCCGGCTGTGCTGGGGTTTGTGGTATTAGTTGATTTCTTAGTTCAAAGAAGTATTAGAAATATGTGAAGTCCCTTGTCTAGGCTTAGAACATACTAGGAATTTTTTTAAATGCTCATTTTTTTCCTTCCTGGAAATAATACTTTTTCTCCTAAAGATGTGAGTTTCCAGAATTTTTGGTTAACTCTGTTGTGTCACCTTCTCCTCAGTGACCTTCTCTGGCCTGTCTCTTCCACCCCCTCTTCCCTACCACCACCGCGCACAGTCCGTGCGCCGTGAATAAAGAGCGTGAGAGTCAGGTCTCTGGGCAAGCCTCCCCTTCTCTGGAGGGGTCCCCAGGTCAGCACTAGCACCAGCATTTGTATGTAAGCTCTAAACTGGTTGTCCTACTTATTTCATAAGTGGTATCTTCTTTCCTCTCTGTCTCCCTCAAAACATCTCATCTTGACCCAAAATAGGCAATTTCAGCCTTTGAGGAGAATTTTCCACGAGCTTATGGGTGACAGTCTGACTTACGGTATATTTATTTAGATCTGCACAATTTATGATCTTGTTTTGCAAGCCACCATGTGTAATGTTTGATTCATCATGTTTTCTACCAAACAAAACATCTTGTGTTTATTTAAAATGTAATTTGTATTTCTATTAGGTTGATGTGCTGCATGTCTTAAAGATACCTACTAAGCATGTTCATGTTCATGCAGTGGCCCATGTTTCTGAGATATATGATGTGATTTAGTGAAAGCTGAACTCGGGAGTATCCAATTCTGATTACTTAGAGCATGTGTTTTGGCAATACATCACTTACTAGATAGATTTCTACAAATAAAAAGTCTTATAAAATGAGTGAGTAATAAAGTTTCATCTTAATAACTAGAAGGGCCAAGAGCATTAGAACTTTGTATAGCTTCATGCTATTGTAAATGCATCTTAAAATAACATCAACCAGACATTGCGAGGAGTCTTTTTAAATTGAAATGCTAGTGTTGGCTGTTATTTCCTTGACTGATACCTTCACATCATACTTCTTTGGTTGTGGCTTCCATTGAGAGCACTAAAGAATCTCACCAGCAGAACATGTCAGATGGGTCGACGCTCCTGCTCGCACGTCTGTTGGTGACCGTCTCCTAACTTTCCTTGTAGACCATGGCAAAGGTTATAACCTCCGTGCTGAAGTTTCCTGATGATCAGACTCAGAAAATTTTGGAAAGAGAAGATGCTCGACTAATGGTAAGCTTTAAAAGTGGGTTATGGGTAAAAGACGACTTTATCTTATCCATTTACATTCTGGCTCATTTACAAGGACTTTGAGTTGGTAAAAGAAGTTAAATTTTTTATTTTTATTGTAATATAGCCTGAAGAACGAGGGTGGGTCCACAGTAAGAAAGTTTAACTTAGGGCAAATATGAACCGGTGCCCTCCAGGAAGGAACAGTCTTGGTTAATAGTGTGTATGCGGGTCACGTCCATACGTGCCTTATGGGAGTCCAGAATTTGGGCTGCTTGTGGAAGGATAGGAAAGGCATTTATTCGGGTATGTCCAGTAAGTATAACATGATGTTTTACATATTATGGTTCTTTATTCTACTTCCATTGATTTTCAAATATACGGTAATTCTGAGTGAAAGAATTCATGTATTTTTGAGCTTTTGACATACCCTACAAGGAAGATGTAGATCAATGAATTAGAAACCTTTGTGTGAAGTCTGCTATGATGAAAATAAATAAACGTGCAACTTCATAAATTATGCAGAATTCTCTGTGCCTCACTTCTCTTTGCCCTGAACCAGCAATCCAGAAGATCCATTCTAAGCAGAGTGAAACACGTGAAGCTTTGTGTCTTGCCCCAGGCTTTCTCTGTCTGCTTCCTTTTCTTTCCTTGCTTTTAGCCTGTAGTACCTTCCATCTTCTCCCCCCAATTTCTTAAGTCGAGGTGTCAGTACTGCTCTGCTCTCCTTACTGGAGCAAGGAAAGATCCTCTCCTCAGTGGTGGGTTGGCCTGTGTTCAAGCACCTCCAGTAAGAAGGACTGAGCCAATAAGCATCCCATATTATCTAGACAAACTGTGTGTGTGTCTTAGAAAAGTTCTTGCTTATCTTGAACACAAGTCTCTTTCCGTAGTGGTCACCAGTTTGTTCTAACTCAAGAACTGAACCAAAAATCTGGAGATGGTCTAGATTGAAGGCTTTTCCATTCCAGGCAAAATACCCCCAGCTCACCTCAGCCATTTATGAAGTTCCTTTCCTGTGACCCATTGCACAGGGTCTGTCCTGAAGGCATCCCGGGCACATGCTGACCTCCAGGCTTCCTCTGAGACCACCCCAGCATCCCTGACTTTCGTCCCAATACTCCATTGTGTATTGTATTACATACCTATTGTGTATGTTCTGGGATGATTGCAATTCTTGCAGCATTTGTTTTTTGTGAAACATTCCTTCTCCATATCTTGTATTATCTTTGTTTATTCTCCCATGGCCTCTTTATCATCTTAATGTTGAGCATGGCAAACTCCCCCTGACTGTTGGGCGACATGTTACGGGGGTGTCCTCTGAAGTGCAGGTTCATCCTGAGTCACTGCTTGGCAAGTGTGCCAGGAAACACTCCTCCTCAGACCGTGTACACACGCAGCCTCAGCTTGCTTTGCTTCCAGGGAAAGTAATGGAATTGATACATGTGGACAGCGAACCATGTCAAACATTTTTAAACAAAGAAGTTGGGTTTTTTTATATTTAACTGAAAGCAAAGTTTTGAAAAAATTACACTTTTTATTTCTGAGTCAGGTACAATTCATTTTAGATAGGGATGAAAGGGTGGTGGATCCTTCCTGAACTAACCTTCCCTTATCCCAGAGGCTGACATGTTCAGAGAGAAAGTCCCATTCCTCTACGGCTTTAAGCAGCCTCACCCATTATCTTCTTTTCTGACCTTGAGAGTATGTTGGTTAAAGCTGGGGCCAGTGAGACAAGGAAGGGCTTAGGGCTGAAGCAGCAGCAGGAGAGAGCTCAGGTGGGGCTGCTTTGGCTCCCTGGAAAGTCAGGGATAAGAGACCTCGGGGGGGCCCGGCTGGGGGGGTAGCCTGGGACAAGCTGCCACTGCCCGTTGCCCCCCTGGTTGCAGGTCTTGTGGGGACCCTTAGCGTGTAGGAGAGGAAAGTAACGGTGCACACCTGAGAGGGAAGAAAGGCGTGGGTGTGCTTCGGCGAGGGAGCGCGCACTCCATAATGAATGAATGGAGTCAATAATCACCTATTCTTCTACTTATTGTGGGGAATACAGAAACATTGAAGACATGGAAGGTATTTTAGGGGAAAGAGGAACTGTTCATCCATTCATACATGAATAAAAGATATACCTAAATAATATAATTCAAATAATAAAAATAAATGCTTAGGAAATGTGAAATGACCTATAATGAACCCAAAGAGGACTTATAAATTACCTGAGTCACCCTTTGTCAGTATAAGGGAATTCTTGGTACAGGATGGAGTGACTCACGATTGTGCTGTATTCAATGAAAAGTTAATTGTTGGTGATTGAGAAAATTGCAGCAAGAATCGCATGTGCATTAAGATTGCTGTCATTCATAAAATGAGCAGTAACAATTTCTGTCTTTGAACAAGTCTCTTGAAGAAATTTCAGCTAGTTGTACACCCTTGTCAGTGAAAGGTAGCCGATTGGAACACAACTCTGCAGAGAACAGTGACTTCTTTTCTCCGATAGAAAGATAAGATCTCCAACAGAAGATACATGCATGTCTTTTCAGTGCCATTACACAAAATATCTTTCCAGTAGAAGGATATATAAGTGTACAGAAAACAGAGCATTTTAAGATTTGTTAAATAATCATTTAAAAGCTATTTAGTTACATTAGCTTTAAATGTATGTTCCCAATGGGTCTCTTCTGCAGTTCGTTGTAAATGTGGAGTTACACGTTTCCCTTCTTTAAAATCAGCGACCTTGAGTGTTTTGTTAGTTTCAGCTTGGGGGTGGAAAGCTGGTGTCAGAAAACCAGAACAAACCCCAACACCTGTGGACTTGCCCGGTCCCTGCACATGTGGGGTGCTTGAGAGAGAGTGCGCATTACGCTGCGTGCTGACGGAGCAGCCACGTCCGTGTTGGCGTTGTGTGGCAGGTGTTTCGGGAGGAGTGCGTCCTGAAAGCTTTGCCCTGTGATTCTGATGTTACACATTTGTTCTGGGGCTTTGATCAAAAGCTCTCCACGACTACCGGTAGGGTATTTTTCGGTATATCCCTTCTTTACCATTTCTCTCTGCCCCCAGTGGGTTTTATGCTCTGAAAAACCCCATTAAAGAACAGCAGTCAGTACTTAGTAAGTGGTTTCAGACTTCAAGCTAATTTCAAGAATGTATTTCATACATGAGAAGTCACCTGTTAAGGAAGAGTACATTTTAGGGCATGGTTACAGTTTGGTTTGAGGGTCGTGGTGTGCAGGGAAGGAATCCAGTCCTTCACTGACGCAATGTGGGAGCTCGGGCGAGCCTCAGAGCCTCTGTGGTCTCAGAAAGCTAGCGCTGTTGGGTCGGGGGTGGCGGGCACCGGAGCAGAGGGCCTGTGCGGGGCTCTGGCGGCATGGAGGGCTGGAGGTGGCGAGCGCTCAGCCAGCACGTAGCAATGTGTGGAACTAGTCCTTCCTAGACAGTGAGACTTGGGAAGGTAAACTGATAATTGGTGTATGTAAGACAGACCATTAAAGGCCACAGCAGGGCAGTAAAGTCATTTTAGAAGAATGTTACAAGCTCAAAAAATGTCCCCACCTCCACCTCCACCACCCTAGACCGTCAGCCACATGCAGTGTTGCTGTGGCCAGAGCCCACCCCTGGACAGCTTGGCCCCTGGCGTGACTCTGAGCCAACATCTTTTATTTTCCCAGCCTTCACTGGTAAAACGAGTGTGTTGGATTAGTCTATCTCTAAGGTCTGTCCCCCTCCAAAGTAGTACATTTTTTTAAATTTTAAAGTTTTAGATTGGTTTCAAATGGAAAAAATTGCCTACAGACAGCAGGCAGAAGTTAAAAAGAAAGTGCACGTATCAGATGTGCACATGCCTGTGTTCCCCGGACAGCCGCTTCGCTCCCCCCAGTTCTCAGCTTACTCTGCCCCTTAGTTCATTTCGTGGTGGTTTAGGGAGGTTAGATGATGGCCAGGGAGACTGGAGTGAATGCAGACATCTTTGGCTTGTCTGGTTTTTTTTGCTTAATGAACCAGCCCATCGGAGTTAGTTTTTAAAGGAGAGTGTTATTTGTCACTTAGAATTATTTCATTAAGAAAGTTTATCCATTAATAAAGTATAGCTGACATACAGTATTATAGAAAGTTTATTTTAAGCAGCTGCTAAATGATCTCTTGGAATTGAAAAGGTTTTGTTATTTAGAAACTTCTTAAAAAGTATTTTTACAAATACATTTTTCTTTTTACAGTGCTAGCAAACTTAATGGCATGTTTAATGTAGACGGCTGTTTTCTTCATGACTCTATTAAAATAATGTTTTAATTTTTTTCTTCTTTTTAATTTTAAAAGAATTTTTTTTTCCTGGATGAAAAAGGTTTGGCTTCTCTTCTTTCCCCATCTACTCTAGTCCTTTAAAAAAACCCTCTTCTGTTGACTTTGTTTGGGCTTTGCTTTCATGCAGATCTGCTGCTCTCTGTCAAGTTCCCGATTAGTCTCTGCCTTAGACTGGTCTTGTGCTTCAGTTGGTGTTTCTCACGTCTCTCCTCCTGGTTGGAATTTTAAATATCTCCTCTGAGTTAATAAGGTCCTCGACTGCTCGGCATTGTCAGGTGCTCCTGGCTTCTGTTCCAGCGGAGGCTTGTCTTTCCCTCCCTCGTACAGTCTCGGTAGATGCCTGCAAGGCGGACTCAGGAAACACATGTCAGGGAAGTTGATGCGTAGTGAAAGATACTGTCCATGTAAAATACGGATTTGTTATCTTCCAAGTAGTTTTGACTCTTTCTTTTTAGGGCTTTGTAACAAGTGATCATTGTCAAAACACATTGCATGCGATTCAGAAACATTGCACAGGGAGCCAGGTCTCTGTGGTGTTCAGCCTCCCAGCTGTTTTCACTGCGCCAGGGTCCTCTTTGTTAGTGGTGTGCTGAATATCCCTGGGTTTCCTAAACTTTGCTGAACTTTGTTAATATATTAACAATTGTTCCCTTATCACTTATTTTATAAAAATGAGAGTATGCAGCCATTTGCTTTTCTCACTCACCGTATTTTTCCATTGTGCCACCTCATTACAAATAGAGCTACCTCATTCATTTTAATGGCTGATTGTATGATTATACGGATGTCCTACAGTCTCGTCCACCAGTTTCCTGTTCGTGGCCACTTAACATGGTGTCCCGTTTTTCAGTACTTACAAGCGTAGACGGGGACATCCACACACGTACCTTTTGAAGTTTTCCAATAGTATATTAGCCTTGCTGTGTTGTGTGTGCTGCAAATAAGTATTTTTTAGTTTGCTTTTTGATTTTGCTGCTTTTTACTAACCCCACGTGAAATAGAAAAAATAAATAAAGTGATACATCTGAGATTGGTCAAATTAGCCAAGAATAGACTCAGATTTGATAACACCTGTTTTTGCCGATGCTGTTTTAAAGCAAACCAGGAGGCTCGTTTAAAATTTTGGATCGTGACCATCCTAAGATGGGACACAATTCATTAGGGAGGCTGCTGCGTTAGAAACCATGTTTGAAATTGGGTCCCATTGAATGGAAGTTTTGGGTGGGTGATCGTCCTGAAACCACCTCTGGTGTACTGTTGAATTCAGGGGAGCTATTTGGTGATAAATTTGACAAATTCAGGAATGACAGTGTGACACACAGATATACTGTAGTCATAGTTATCGACATTCCCCACGACCTGCTGATGGTCAGTGGAGAGCGTGTAAATAAAATCTGAGTGTGTACTGTAATGGGATTATGAAGGGACTCTTTTTATAAAGCAAATAATCATAATCTAATTAATCAAGCACATATGTACTAAAAGTGTGAAGTACATCGTTAATTATGTTTAAAATTTTTTATTAAAGTTAGGAGTAAAATCTCAGCTATAGAGTGTTACATTTACTTAGGGTAGGAGGGAGGTATTCCAGATGCCTTACACTTTGCCTAGACTTCCTGGATTTGGGGAGATTTGAGGAAAATTTAAGTGCAGTCTGTTTAATCCTTTGAAGTTCATATGCACGTGTATTCTGTGTGTTATATTGAGTCTGAAAACTAACCCAATGAGCTTTTTGTCTCCCCGGCTTCGTAGTACGCTTCACCTCGCAGTGGCATCTTCTGAGCAGACCGTCAGTCTGCGCTCAGTTAGCACGTGGTGAGTGAAGAACGTCTCGTGTTTCTGCGCAGAGATCAGACGCAGTGCATGACGCTAACCATTTTGCTGCAGTTCTTTTGCTTTTTTTGTTTAATGAATGTATGATTTTGCTATGGGTTAATAAAGGTACTTTCCATTAATTTTGTTTTATAGATTTATAATCTGTAGATTAATAATCACTGCTACCAGTGTTTATATAATTTATAGAAATTTTATTTCTTAAAATAGTACTTGAAAATTTCAAAATTACTCTTCGAAATTTTGTTAAAGAATACAAAGAAGTGTTTATCTATTTTGTATTCTTTTTAGTTTTTTATTTCCCACAAATGTTCTTTGAAGTCAGTAAAGATTGTGAGAAATGAAAAATTATATTCTAGGTAAAAGTAAAATGATATATTTCACAGATCCATAATTTAAAATATTGTAAAGCTTCCGTAGAGTCAAGGCTAATCTGAAATAATGAAAACTAATAAAGTTGATTTCAAAATAAATGCATTTTTTTTCCTTTCTGGGGTCATAAAACTTAACGAAGTAACACATTTGTCCTGAGCAGACCCTTAGGCAGCCTGCTTTAATGGAAGGTGGCTGTTTCTGTTAACGTAGTCTTCCTACAAGTGGAGGCGTCTACAACATTTCAAAGCAGTTGACTACCTTCACTGTTTAAACACCTCTCCGGATCACCTCCCCATACCATTCATGCTGTTAGCTTGATTTCATACCCCTAAAAATTTAGGCTACATTTCCACCTCAAACTTGGCTAGAATTTTTACAAATCACCAATGACCAGGATCACAATTAATAGAGCTTATTTATAAGTAAAGATTCTCTGTAATTGTTAGCTAGTATTCAGCTAACGGTATCAAAATTTAAAATGCCAATATACAGCATTTAAAAAAACCTTTTAGCTTTAAAAATGCTTCATGCCTACATTTCAGTCTCATTTTGATTTTAGTATATATCAGCGAACTTGCCTCAGTGATGACGTGGCGTTATCTTCAGCCGTGTAAATCCCATATCAAACTCAGCAGTCCTAAATTTTCCTTTGTAAATGATAATATAAATATGGTATCATTCTTGTTATTATATTATTGCATTTAAAATTTGTTATTAATTGCTGGAAATGATTTCTGTGCAGCATTGGACTGATTAATTGGTTGTCTCCTCAATTTTTAGTTTAAAAAATTTTAAATGTAAGATTTGCAAAAATGGTACAATAAATATGTTCGTACCCTCCTATATTTACCAGTTATTATTAACATTTTGCCAAATCTTCCCACTTATTCTCACTCACGCTCTTTCTCTCTGTGTGTGTTTCCATCTGTAACTTTTGACAGTTGCTCGCAAACACTGACTCAGTATTTTAGCAAATACCTTTAAGAACAAGGGCTTTTCCTACATACTCAGAGCAGCCACTCACGGGAAACTTAGTATGTACATAATACTGTTATTTAGTGTATTGTAAATGTTTATGTTTTCCCTCTTTTCCAAATAATGTCTCCCATAACTTTTAAAATTCCAAGATCTATTTAACGATTGCACAGTGCCATTTCTGGTCATGTTTTCCGAGCCCCCCGCCCCTGTGAACGAGGAGCCTCCCAGCGATTCTGTCTCTCGTGGCACTGACGCTGCACAGCATTGCGGGCCGTGCACGGCATTCTGCCCGTGCAGCTCAGGCTGAGGTTTGGAGGGGTAGCTGACGAGGGAGTTCACATAGACTGGAGGTTTCTTCTTATCTTGTCTAGATGTCTAGGGCCAACACGATTGTTGAACTAGTTTTATCAGTAGTGTACTGTTGGGAGCGCATCATCAGTAGTGGGTTATATTGTTCATTTACAGATTGAGAAGATTTCAAAACCTTCCATTACATAGATGAAAGTTTGTATTACTTAATGTTATTCAGTAATTTATTTTTATGGCATTTTTTTTTAACTTCATACTTGACCTGACTACGAGCTTTTAGCATTTTAAGCAGAAAAACCTGATTAGGAAGGTTTAGCATCATTTCTCAACATTTTAAGTTTTTTTTTTTTTTTAAGATTGATTGATTGATTTATAGAGAGAGGGGAAGGGAGGGAGAAAGAGAGGGAAACATCAATGTGTGGCCCAGACATGCACCCTGACTGGGAATCAAACTGGTGACCCTTTGGTTTGCAGGCCAGCACTCAATCCACTGAACCACACCAACCAGGGCCATTTTAAGTTTTTAAAATTAAGTTTGTTAAATGCAGATGAGGCATCGCTTTGACCCCAAAATGCTGTTTGTCCCCTGCTGCCAGCTTGTCGTCCTGCAGAGCTGCCATCCATAGGAAAGCCAGCACGTTGGCGAAAGGGAGGAGCTCTTCCTGCTCTGTAAACCCAGTCTGAGTTGCAGCATCCCGGAGACACTCTGCCGAGCCAGCGTGTCGACTCCGGGCTTTCGCTAATGCGACCTGGGAGCATTCAGCACGTGGTGAAGGGTCACAGGTTCAGTGTCACTTGAAAGGACTGTTTTTCAGGACTGCTGACCCTGGGTCAGATCATTCCAAGAACATTGGTTTTTTAGATTTCTGTAGGATTTAATACTTAGAATATTTCTACTTGAACCCCCAGGCCATAGAATATAATTTAATTTTAACTTGAAACAACCGATTTCCCAGAAAGTCGACTTCGAAGGTGTCTTCCCCCGCTTTACCCTCCTTTCCTTCCCTTGTTCCAGTCCTGGCTCCGGTCCTCATCCTGAAGAATGAGGAGAGCAGCGCCGGGAAGTGTTGGAGAGCTGTGTGCTGCTGCCCGCGGGAAGGAAGCTGTCCTCAGGGCTCTTCGTGCAGCTGGAGGACCAAGACAGACCCGACGCTGGCCCGCAGACACGGGGCAGGCAGCCTTCACGGCAGGCTGTCTCAGTGCAGAAATGAGGGTAGTTCTTTTTTCTTTTTTTCCTTTTTCTTGGTTGGGAAGAATTTTATGTTGTTTAAAATTTTTAAATGACTTAACCTGATTTATGGGCTCACTTAATGTTCCTTTCTTCCATCCTTTTGGTCCCTCTTTTAAAAGAACTGCTTGCCTTTTCTATTTATTTTTAGAGTGATTTTTTAAAAGACTTGTGCAATACATTTTGAGGTGACACATAGTGGATTTTTTCTGGTAAATTAGAACACTTAATTGACTATTTTATCCAGAATGATTTGTTGAATATGTACTAAAAACTAGTTAAGTTATGACATGATAAATCCAAACAGCAGTACCTCATTGTTTACTTAGCTTTTGTACTTATATTTTTCAGAGGAAAAAATACTACTGTAAATTGTAAATAGTCAGTATATAACTCTCATATGCAAACCTGTGACTGTTGGCAGTGTCATCTTGGAAGAACAGATAAATAAAGTTTATTTACTATATACAATTCGCTGACTGTGGTTTTTCTACTTAGAAATCTATTTCAAAGTCACTAAGAATTTGTTTTCTATCTGGGTGAATGTAATGAACTATTTTTGAAGATGAGTATTTAGAAAGAGGTTTTTTTGTGTTCAAAATTAGCACGACCAAGTTAGAAGAAGTGTGGAAACGACACACCTGATGGTGTGCTCTGGGGTTCTGCCAGCTTGGAGAGACGCCTTCTCTTTCTGCACTAGACCGTACTTTGATTCTTTTTAACTTACAGAGAAATTTTTGGACCCAAGAGACGGGAGCTGTTCAGAGCGTTTCACACACTCATTGCATCTAGCAAATACAATATGCAGTATCTAGGTATTACCTAACCTCCGTCTCAAAGTGGAATCCCAGTTTCTAGACAGTCTGCAGCCTCGCGTGCTGCTGTATTGTGTTGTAATAATGAGTGGGGAGCTCTGGGGGTTGGGCGTCGGTGGACGACCATGGGGTCTTCCCATAGCCCACAGCTGACTTCTTTGAGGGCTGCCATTCCAGCGAGGGAAGAGGGTCTTCTTCCCTCCCTCCCTCCCTCCCTCTCTCCCTCCCTCCTTCCCTTTTCTTTCCCTTCTTTCCTTCCTACCTTCCCTCTCTTCCTCCTTTTTTCTCTCCCTCTCTCCTTTCCATCCTTTCTTTCTTTTTCTTTTTTTCTTTTTTTCTTTCTTTCTTTCTTTCTTTCTTTCTTTCTTTCTTTCTTTCTTTCTTTCTTTCTTTCTTTCTTTTCTTTCTTTTCTTTCTTTCTTATTAAATCAAGTTTTTCTTAAATAGCAAAATTTTGTCCCACTGAAAAAATTCTGACAATAGACATGACTTCCTACCCTTTTTGTATCTTTTCCTAGGGTAGATTGTAGACTCTTAGTGAAATCCACAGACAGCTTCTAACAATTTCTCCCTAACTCCTTTCTTGAGACAACATATCAAAGAGTACAGGGGTGAGCACACTTTTTTTAATAAAGGGCCAGATAGTAAACACTTTCAGCTTTATAGGCCATACAGTTTCTGTCACAGCCTCCCGCCTCTGTCACTATAGCACGAAAGCAGTCACAGATAATACATAAATGAGCATAGCTGTGTTCCAATAAAACTTTGAAAAAAGATTTTATTTAATTTTTTAGGGAGAGGAGAAAGAGAGGGAGAGAAACATCAACATGTGGTTGCCTTTCGCACACCCCACACTGGGGACCTGGCCCTCAACCCAGGCATGTGCCCTAATGGGGAATTGAACCAGCGACCCTTTGGTTCGCAGGCTGGCACTCAATCCACTGAGCCACACCAGCGAGGGCCAATAAAACTTTATTTATAAAAGCTGGTGGCAGTCAGGATTTGGCTTGCAGGCCGTGGTTTACCAATTCCTGAGAAAGCACACAAGCTAGATTTTAAACACGGAGTTGGGGGAGGAATGAACAGGAGTTGCTCATATTTTTCCTCAGTGCAGGCATGATTAAGAACAATGGTGATGCCTTGGCTGGTGTGGTTCAATCAGTTGGAGCGTCGTCTGTAAGCCAAAAGGTCATGGGTTCAATTCCTGATCAGGGGACACGCCAGGTTGCAGGTTCGATCCCTGGTCAGGGTGCATGCAAGAGGCAACCAATAGATGTTGCTCTCTCTGTCTCCTTCCCTCCCGCTCTGTTTGAAACCAATAATGTCCTTGGTTTGAAACCAATAATGTCCTTGGATGAGAGTTTAAAATAAAATAGTGGTGGCGTTCTCTCATTACTTGTTCCAGCAAAAAGAACAAAGCCTTACATTATGTTCAGGTCTGGGGTCTCAAGCACGTCTGAGACCTTTTCTTGATGATCCCCTGCAACTGTCCCTGACTGATGCATGGGACATGAGAGAGTTTCTCCAACAGTACTTCCAGGACGCATCGGAGATTACAGTCTGCTGAGTACTCTGCCTTCCGCGCTCTGAGGATGACTCGCTGACAAAGAAACAGGTGTGTGGTGGCTGAGGGCTGGACCAAGGCTCTCCAGGACCTCGTGGCCGAAGCACACAAAAAGGTTGATACAGTAAATGGATTGCCAAGAAACAAGCCTTTCATTGAAAGATGTTACTGTAGCCAGCTCTTGGTGACCAGAGTCAATTTTACAGTCAGTTTCTCCAGGTCAGATGCTTGTGAGTTTTGGTAGAGAATCACCTCGTTGTTGACTTGTCTTAGTTCATTTGTGCTTCTGTAACAAAACCACCATCCACTGGGTGGCTTATAAACAACAAACATTTATTTCTCATAGTTCTGGGGGCCGAGAAGTCCAAGGTCCAGATGCCAGGGGTTTGGATATCTTGTGAGAACCTGCCTCCCAGGGTTCGAAGACGGCTCTCTTTTCATTGGTGCCTCAGGGGGCGGAAGGGGTGGAGGAGCTTTGCTGGGCCTTGTTGATAAGGAGACTAATTCCATTCATGAGGCTCCTCCCTCGTGACCTATCGCTTCCCCAAAAGCCCCACCTCCTGATACTGTCACCTTGGAGGGTAGGTTTTAACATTAATTTTTGGAGGGATATGGACATTCAGTCCATAGCAACTTGAAAAGTGTTGGATTAGGCATTCCTAAATGAAAGGACTAGAATCTCTCAGGATTTTCTGATGTGTAAGTGCTTACTTTCCTTGCAAAAATTCACCGGCTACAAAAACTCCTGCGGGCAGAGTGGATGCTCGTACCTTTCCCCTGCGGCAGGGCCCAGGAGGCGCGGGTGGCTCAGCTGTAGCTCCCTCACCCTCCCAGCAAACAGGAGCCAGAAGGTTGCAGGCTAACGTGCTGTGTTCAGACTGAAGTTTTTTCTTAACCTCTAAAAAGGCCAACGAGCAGAAAAGACCTTGGTTTTCCTTATGATTCTGAAACAAATTTGGGCTCATGGTGGGTGATTTGGAGGATATACTTTAAAAAATAATAATCCTCCAGAATTTCCCAGCAAGAAATTACCACTGTGTTATAAAATTATACACTTGAAACTTACATAATGTTATTAACTAGTGTCAGCCCAATTAACTCAATACAATCTTTTTAAAGTAAAAAATAAATTACCACTGTTACTTTGGTGCGCGTAATCATGGAATTTTTTCTTTTTCTTTTTTATTGTTGTTCAGCTACAGCTGTCCCCATCTTCCTCCCATTACTCCCCCCGTCTTACCCACCCCTCATCCTCCACTGTTGGTCCTCCTCCCCACCCATGTGTCATTGTCCATGGATCCTTTATACTTGTTCCTCGACTTGTCTCTTCCCTTTCCTTCCCCTGTGATCCCCCTCTCCTCTTCCCTCTGGTCACTGTCAGTTTGTTCTTTATTTCCATGTCTCTGGTTCTGTTTTGCTCTCTTGTTTGTTTTGTTGATTAGGTTCCACTTGCAGGTGAGATCCTACGGTGTTTGTCTTGCACCACCTGGCTCAGTCCACTTAGCATAATGCTCTCCATTTCCATCAGTTCTGTTGTGAAGGTTAGGAGTAATCACAGAATCTTTTTCTAACGTGTGAGTGGATAGATGGAAGAAGTGTGTGTGTACATACGTACATGCCTACATTTACTGTCTATATATCGCTGGCCATCAAAATTTCCTTGAAACTTTGCAATCACTGCATACTACTTTATCCTATGGACATGACACTGTTAAACCCCTGTCTTGACTGTCGAACATTCAGGTCGTGAGCAATCAGTCCCTTTTATTCAGTACCCCGTGGTGATTTCGCTGTCCATATTCTCAGACCTCTTGCAAAATCAGTCCAGGACCAACCTGTTCTCTCCACCACCTTTGGAGCCAAACAAGTGGACACACTTCAGAGTGCCATGTGCCGGGTTTGCCTGGAGCCGTCTCCCTGTCATTCCGAAGATGTGATGATGCATGGGTGAACATTCTGAGTCAGTGTGCTCGCAGAGCCCTGCATTTCAAAACTGGGCTTCCCCCTAATTGGGAAGGTCAAAGACGAAACAGCCGTGCCTAAAGCATACTTCCCGTGGGGGCGTGGGTGCAGGCGAGGCAGCCGCCGCATTCCTTCTACCCTCTCCTGTAATAACAATTTCCTCCTGCCTGCATTTGGGATCCTGTTGCGTTAGGTTTTGTCGATGTTTTTGCATTCTTTTGAAGTGTTCAAACACTGCACGTATATGAACGTCACCTCAATGACAGTAAATAATGCAGCCACCTAAAAATGGACTCTCAGGATTTCTCTCTAAGTCAGCCCAATATGCAGCCGTGGGCACATGGCTGATCCCATAGCTCACTCCCCGGCGGCAGGAAGACTCCCTCTTGGCTGCCCCACACTCGATGAGGCTGCCTTCTCCTTTTAAGTGGGGGGTGTGCAGTGTGTTTCTCAGTCGGTTCCGCTTTCTCTTTCACTGCTCTGTGTTGGGAGTGGGTAGGACAGGTCATTTGTCTTCTTAATTTGCAGGTCTCCAAAAGAAGAGGTTGACTCAAGACCTGGTGGGGATCCCGAGATCCTGGATGCGATGCCGGATACAGTGATTGCATGAGACTCTCAGAGAAGAGCCTAAGCCCAAACAGCTGCCCAGGTGCTGCCAGAAGTAGGCAAAGGGGCT